>VWZG01006901.1:88925-101518 GCA_013396735.1 Grallaria varia
AGTCTCCCCATCTCGTTCCTACAAGGGCCTAAGGGCTGGGTTGGATGCTGGGGACGAGCACCACTCCTCCTCTTCCAAGAGGGCCAGTAACGTCCGTTCGATATTTTGCCCGGCCACCTCATCCTTATTTGAAGCCAGACCTCCACTGGTACCCACCAACCCCACTGCCGAGGTGACCAGCCAGCCTGAGGCTTCATCACACTCCCAAAAGAGCAGTCTGCTTTTCCAACAGCCCGGAGACCGGACCAGGAAGCTGTCCCTGACCACCACCAACCCTCAGCCATTTGTAAGGAGAAGTTTCTCTGACCGCCGACCAGGGGTCCAGTCTCATCTTCCAGCTCCTCTAACAGCTGGCAGCGAACCTGCACTTCACCAAGCAAGGTAAGAAACTTTCCATCTCAGGACAGAAAAGCAGATAGATAACACTGTGTCGCTTTCTAAACTCACGATGGGAATTTAATATCATTAAGAGATTTCCAAGAAAAGTTCCCTGTTCATGTGCAGAAGAGGTGGGTGGGCAAAGACAGCACTGTAGTTACTCAATGATCATTGTCAGTCCCTTCCAAATGAAATATTCTTTTCTATTTTCTTGCCTCAGATGTCAGTAGACTACCAGTCTGAATAAAGGAAAGAGTTAACTTTCCATGGCTTGTTCAAGCCTTACACTTACACATCGACTGTGACAGGCACCCCAGGGAAAATTCCATGTTGGTTTCACAGCACAGAACTCTCCTTTTATGTGTGGGGACATCCACAGTCAATTCCTAAAAGCTCTGAAGCAACCCTCAGGTTGTAAACATAAACATTCATGAGAAAATAGGCTTGGACCAAGAGGAGGGGTTATTGTTCTGTCATCAGCCTCTGATCCAGTAAACTGTTCAGCTGAAACTTGCATGAGAATTTTTCAAGACAGCTGGCTAGAATGATGGTCAGATAATCTGTAGGCAAGGATCTGTGTGAATAGAGTTACAGCTTGAAATTTTGAGCTTCTTGTGCATACTTCCAGATCTAAGTGCTGATGTCAAGTCTGATGTGTCCATAGCCCAAGCCCAGTTTTCCAAGTGGAAAAACATCCCATAACTACTGGAGATTCATTGCTCTGAAAAAGTCAATTGAAAGAAATTGAAATATCAACACATGTCAAGTCCATGTTTGCAACAATTCGTGGCCTTCTATTAAAAAAAATATTGGCTTAGCTTTTAATTTTTTCTACCATCTTAAAAAAAAAAAAAATCATAAAACCATCCAGGAAACAAATGGGTATTTGGGAATATTCAGAGATCAGTATAACTCAAAGATCAGCCTGGAAGTACAGTGTTGTTATTCTAGTTTCTTAGCATCTTAGGATGTGTAAGTCAATTAAGCTTTAAGCTTCTCCGGTAACCTTTCCTCACGTGAGCAGTATTTTTGCTCTTGCCACCTAAGAGCTGAAACCATGTGAATCATTCCCACGAGTAGGGATTGAAAGGTCAACCCTAACGGGATCAAACTGCACTTGCAGGTGCACAAGCACTCGGAGCATTGTGAGCACAGGGACAGTCATGGGCACTGAAGACAGATGTCCAGGCATCCCCTTCCCAAAGACAGAATAAGGACCAAGTCTCCCACACTGACAGTGGAGAAACGTGCTGAACAAAGCATGTAAAAAAACACTGGGAAATGCCAGCCATTTTGCATTCCTGATTCTAACATTCCATTATAGTCTGACACTTGAATATTTCCTAAAACTCCTGTACAGTGTTCCTGGGGTTTCTGTTAGTGCTATGTACTGTGCATAGTCAGCTTTGTCTGCTCCAATGTCTGCTAGCAGAAATAAATGTTTTCAAAAGAGGCTTTACGTCAAACCTTGCAAGACAAAAGCCCTGGCAGTTTTATGGATCCATTTTAAAATCAGTCTATTATAAATTGTTAGCTAATTTATGCTTCAATGGGGTATATTATCTTTCTATCGTAGTCTGTCAGAGAACAGCGAATAATATAAAAAATCCCACTGTAAATAAAATCATCCCTTTCACACAAAAAAATCATAAATTCTAGTGTTATGATATACTAGCATTTTGGAAGAACGAAATATATCCTGAGCCAAATTCAGCTTATCATTTATACCAATGAACATCAACAGTAGTACTACTGAGTTTGGCCAAATTTATATCAACGTAAGGAAAAGGAAAATTTAGGCCATTCATTACAATATATACTGATTTAAGGTGCAATTCACAACTGTGTGTTTTCTTACACCTCAAATAAGCTGCATGGAGTAAACTTTTACAGACCTTGCATTGAACGGCCTAATTTGAATATCACAGCAAATGTGCCGATGGGCAGAGAAGGACCATTTTAGGAATCAGAATATGGCAAAAGCTCCAAAAGTTCCTCACGTCACTGCTGGTCCTCTCATCCTGCTGAGAACCGGAATGGATGCCGCAGCTGTGGTCACCACATCCCCATGGGCAGATGCTGAGCCCTGCCCTTACAGCAGGTGCTATAATAGACAAACCACCCCACTGAGATCCAGCTTTCTCCTCTAAGTTCATTAAACAGCCAGGACTTCCTTCGCTTTGTAATTCATCCAGCTAACGGAGGGGAATTTCAAAATGCCTAAACCTAAACCTAAGCCTCCTCATTCCAGCAGTGTTTACATCTGGTCTCAAATTCACAAGCCATTCTCACTCAGCTGTCAGTCTCCTTTCCTTCATTCCTTCCCTTGCTCTATCTCTCCTTTCCAAATATAACAGTGCCTTTTTTTGGTCTGTGTGGGTGTTTTTTGTGTTATTTTCCTGTGTTGTTAGCAGCTTCATTAGCAGAAGGGAGGGAAGGGAGGTCTTTTTTAGGTAAAACATTTTGAAAATCAGTGAGTTAGCCAGTTCCTCCCCAGCTCACAAACTATGAGATATATCCCTTCTCCTTTCCCATACCAAGTTAAGACATCAGTTTGCTGAGAAGTAGGTTGCCAAAGATAATCTGACAAGCAACAAGAGGCAGCTGAGTGCCCCCTCCCACACCCCCCATTTTAGTAGAAACACACACAAATAAAAGAGGTAACTTCCATCTCCTTTTGCCAGCTGGCATTGCTGGACATTAAATGTCAATGTTGTGCATAGAGTTGTGTGTCTCCTGCACACTCTCTGCTCTCCTAGAGGGCAAAACCCACTCTTTTTCCAAGCATATCTTCTGCCCATCCCGTGCTCCAAGGAATATCAGGACTTGAAACATTAGGATTGGAGCTTTTGGGTTTAGTCTTAGGGTAGCTGACAAGAGTTTCAGCTTCAGGTTCTCAGTCAATGCAGCTTGTTCCATTTGGGCAACCCGTGGATGGGTAGTCTGAGCTTACTTGGGTGGTTTCTAAGCTTGGTCATTTGACAGAAATCAGCAGTTACTGGCATCTTAGTAAGGTATAATATGTACAATTGCTCTGCTCATAGAAATTCTGTTAATCTGTAATATGATTTCTATGTATGCACTTAAATGAAATAGCATTTCATTGAGACTGCTCCTCTCCCAAGAGGTAGAGCAGAAACAGAAGATTAAATATTATTGCCTTCAAGGTACTGTTCAAAGAGGGCTTGAGAATGGATTGAGTTGACTGAATCAGGTCCAAAGCAAGTAGCCCAAGTAAGACCTTCTGCAGCTGGGGGATATTTGAATCTGAATAAATTTCATGACTGGACATGTATCACAAATCTCTTCATTCAGCAGTTCAAATATTAAAGTCCTTGCAGTCAGAATGGAGACATAACAGCTTGCCTCTAGTTGAAAGCTAATTCCGTTTAGCAGTTTATATACTTAAAATACAGAAATGATTCCCTGATAGCTCTGAAATATTTCCCCACGTTGAGCTTAAACCACTTTAATTAGCTACAGCAACACGGGGCACATTTCAGCACAAAAGCACATAGTGTGAGATACTCATGACTAGCTCCACTCCTATAGTCAGTCTTGATACATAAAGTCCCTGAACTCCTAGAGAGCACCAGTCCAACCTCAGGAACATCATTTACACATTCTGTGTCTCAGTTCTCCTGTCTCCAGTGGCAGATTTATACTACCAGAATTCCCCTCCCAGAGTCGTGCTGTCATGCTCAGAAATCACTGTAACCACATTAGGCAGATGTATATCAAAGGTAAGATCTTTCCTTCCCTCCAGCGGTCTGGAAGAAGACTTTTCACTCAAATCTGTCCCTGTTGGCAAACGAACCCAGTCTCACACTGATTCCCTGTTCAACATATAAAGTGTTGGCTTCCCAAGAGCGGTTTGGGAGAAAGAGCAGTAGAGTGTATTGGGCATGACAAGAATAAAATCTGGATGGTGCATATAAAGAGCATGTATTCAGGAGGAGACAGGGAATGGCATGGTACCATGCAGCATTTGTGCTTTGTGGGTTAACGTGGTCTAATCAGCGCTGGTTTTTAAAAAGTCACTGCTCATTAGCCTCTTAACTTAAGCGTCTTTCCTTCTGCAGCTTGGAGGAGAGCCCTAGAAAAGCAAGTGATTGTTGGAACAACCCTTGTACTCCTGAAATCAAAGAGTCCAACAGATCCACTTCCCACCCCAACCTCTACATCGTGGGCCAGGGGCTACAGAGGGACTGACAACAGAAGCCTCCCCAAAGGCAGAGGAACGATCAAGGCCAGAGGCCCCAGGGAGAAGAAGCAGCCTTACCCAAGCCTCCAAAACGTGGCTTCATCTTCTCTTGCAAGGAAAATATATGACATTGCATCAAAAAACCCCAACTGGCCCCAACAATCTAATGAAATACCAGCCAGCTGTTTCTCCCTTTATTTCATGATGGAAATCTACATGGAACAAAAGAAACACTTTAGAGCTGGGTGAGTCTGAGGCAAATTTGGTTGATAAAGACAGGACCTGTAGCCAAGTCCTTCTTCTCACTGTGTAGATAAAGGAGTTCAAAAACCATCACAAGTGATCATTATTCCACATGTTACTTATTCAAGAGGCATCACAGTTTGTGTAAAATGGGGCTGTTGTGACTTTTCCAAGGGGGAGGTAAAGCCCTGAACCAACTGAGTGTTATTGCAAAAACCACCAATGGCTCAGCAAAGCCACACCTTCACATTAGGTGTTCATCAACATTCAGGGAGAGAATAAGGTCAAATGCAAGTTAAAACAAAATAACCCCTTTTAAAGATATAAAATTAGGGATCTTACTCCCTCAAGAAGGCTTTGATCTTCTAAATCACTTTTGATTATCAGATAATCTTATCACCTCTAATTTCCAGGGTACAAGGCTTAATCCTGATTAGAGTAGTTTTGCAATAGCTCAATCAAACAACATTATAAAACCTGAGTCATCTAAGGACACATTTGGTTTGGGGTTTTCTTGGATTTTGGTTGGTTGGTTGGTTTTGGGGGGTTTTTTGTAAAAGAAAAGAATGCCACCCTAGAGAATCCTGTTCTTCCTGAAAAAGTTTTATAGTTTTTTCTGATTTATACCGTTTGAGGGAGTTTATTGTAATTTCACTGAAAAGTCTACACAGATTTTTCTTAATAGAAACACAAGTTATTTACAGTCAATTAAGTCTAAGATTTTACAGCATCCACTAGAATACAGTTTCAGAAATTACTGGATCCTTCTCACATAACTAATATATCATCCTGATTAAGCTGCAACTTTTAATTAATGTAGTTTTAGTTTTGACATGTTTTCATACACAAATTTAGTACAGAATAAGATCCAGAAGAAAAGCCCTTTTTGTTGTATTTTTTTAGGAGGAGCTTAAATTTTTTCCTACAGTTTTCATCGTGATGCTGTCTGGGCACTTCACTTTCACACAGGATTTTTAGCTGCACACCTTCATGTTGGGGGAACTGAGGTTTGTCTTCTGCTGTATAAGGGACCCCTTCGGAAACTGAACGCCTGAGTTTTAGTCCAGTGCCTTGTTCACAATCGTCTTTCACTAAGTTCAGTGCCATTTTATACCATAGACACAAGGAAACCTTAATTGTTATGTCCAGGGTGAGGGGGTTGAATATAGCGAAGCAACTTGCACTGAATAGGTACTTCGGGTGGTCAGGGGTTTGTGACCTTGAGGTGGCAAAGCAGCCACAGCCATAAAGAACAGCTGGGAGGTGGCAACTGCTCCGTCCAGTAATCACAGAGGCAGATGCACCACCCCCTATCAAGCTGACAAATCGTCAGGGACATACCGCAAAGATCATCAGCTGGGCCAACTCTGCAGCTTCGTCTTCCCCCTCCTCAGTAGTGTAGCTCTCTCTCCGCTGCCCAAGAATACAAACAGGGTTTTGGGTTGGCTTGTTCTGCTGGCAGTAACCACCCAGAAGGGGAAACAAACCAGAAACATGACAGCAGAAAAGCAGCCCTTTGCATGACTCGATGCAGCTTTGCAGATAAACAGGGAACAGAGTGGGAGGAACAGCTTCTCTCCTCAGCTACTACAATCAGTTTATCTCTGTACGGCTTCATGCTGGAATTTCCCAGCACCCGTGATGGGGAATAAGAGAAAGTATTTACTTATATCCTCAAGCATCAAATTCTGTGGAATTCGCAGCGGCACATGGGGCGACACTTCACTTCAGCAGGCAAGCTGGAAAGCTGCTCACACGTGTGCTAGGTGGACATGGAGGCACCCAAAGCGCCTTTCCCCACAACCAGGCTTCCTTGAAGAGGTGGTACATGAGCTGGCGTCCTACCACTGCATCTCTCCCAGTTTTGACCAAGGCTGTGGCCGTCAGGAGACTCCGTGCAAACCCTAAAACACTGCAGCTGCTGAAGGATTCCGATACTGCCCTAAAGATGCTGCAGCAAACTGAACATTGTATGCAAGACGCAGAGCTTCTCCAGGAGTGATCTACAAGTTCGTAACATGAACTCCTGATTAT
This sequence comes from Grallaria varia, assembly GCA_013396735.1. Lineage (NCBI taxonomy): Eukaryota > Metazoa > Chordata > Aves > Passeriformes > Formicariidae > Grallaria > Grallaria varia. The sequence continues at coordinate 95,785 of VWZG01006901.1, forward strand.
GTACAGCTAACAGTTCCTCTTTAGTTCAGGCAATATACAGGACTCTTGCAAATAACGTTTACCTTCAATTTGTATTGCAAGCATGAAATTAAGAGTAACCATAGCATGCAGGAAATGATAGTTTGCCTCACTACTTTTTAAAAAAATATTTAATTTTTTTTTAAAACAGTTTTTTTGGTCAACAGCTCCATTTTTCACAAATACAACATTTCTGGTATACAATTGTTTTATAAGACTATACTTAACATTTATTTTTTATTGATGTAAATAAATCAGAGTTTTTACATACAAGGTATGAGTTTGATTTCTCTTATATTCTGTATGCAACCAGCTTCAATCTTAGTCCAGTGTTATACTACTGGTTCCTTCCTTAGTGCACTAACCAGTGCCCTGAATTATAAAAGGTCCATCTGCTTCCTTCTTCCCCACCACAGCATAAGTTTGTCTTGTTTTATGTTTTGCTGGTACATCAGTTAATTTAGGTTGCATTTTCATTAAGCAAATATGCCCTTTTTTACGCTACAAGGTGCACTCTGGGCACTGACAGATCAGAGCATAGGTCAGCTGTGTTCCCAGCCCTCTCCTGCCCTGATTTAAGCTTGAGCTACCTGGCAGCCTTGTACTCAGTGCAGTGGAGCTTCTATGAGCAACCCCAGCTAACTCGAGCAGGGGCAGTGGCTTTGTCCTAAGGGTTAAAAATCACAGGGCACTTGCTGCAGTGGAGTCGAATTGCAGAGGGGTTGAGCAGAGTGAAGCAGTATCAGTTTCCCAGCCAGGGCCCTCTAAGCTTCGAAGAAAAGAGCAGCCAACAGCTCTGTTGTGCTGCACTTTATCTGCAGACCTTTAACCAGCTGGCAGCTGCCCTTGTTTCCAGTGACACGGCTCAAATCTCAGACCTTCAAGGGGCTTGTCATTTCATGCCCTCCGCATATGAAGATTATTAGAACACCAAAGCACTACACACACTCCAGTTCACTGGACTTCAAGAACGTACCTCAGATAGCCTAGAGAAGAGGAGACTGAGGGGAGACCTCATTGCAGTCTACAGCTTCCTGGTGAGGGGAAGAGGAGGGACAGACCACTCTGTGGTGACCAGTGACAGGATCCAAGGAAATGGCCTGAAGTTGTGTAGGGGAGGTTTAGGTTGGATATTAGAAAAAGTTTCTTCACCCAGAGGGTGGTTGGGCACTGGAACAGGCTCTCCAGAGAGGTGGTCACAGCACCCAGCCTGTCTGAGCTCAAAAGTGTTTAGACAATGCTCTCAGGCAGTTGGTGTGATTCTTGGAGTGTTCTGTGTAAGGTCAGGAGTTGAACTTTGGTGATCCTTGTGGGTCACTTCCAGTTCAGAATATTCTGTGATTAGCAGTATGGCTGAGAATGCCACACAGGTTATGAATAAACCCAGCATAATACAGTGTTTGCACTGTTACACCTCTAAACATTTAAGGCATTTCATAACCATTTATGAAGTTTTATCATTAAGAGGATTATTTTGAGAAGCTATCCCCTTTCCTATAGGAAGGAAAGAAATCACAACACAGAGATAAAGTAACCTGTTCTTACTGACATATCTCATCAACAAGGAACTGCCAGCATCTCCTGAAGGGAAAACCTTCTCTAGTAGTGAATCATTAATTCTTCCACATCAAATATACTCAGTGCCATCGTGACTACAACATGTGGAGATGTATGTTGCAAGTATGAACTTCAGACTGAGATTCTGATCTTCCTGGGCAAAATCCTATGGGCAAGATCCATAATGCTTGCAGTATGATTTAGGGACTCACTTCCATGTTGTCCTCAGGTAAATGTGAACATTAATACAAACTCACAGCTGTATATTGGATCATTTGAAATCTGGGGGAAAAGATCCCAAGTCTGTATTTCTTGTCCATAGCCCTTTTTGGATGAATAAAGAAAATCTTAATGTCAAAAGGAAAGATGTGCAGAGACAGACAGTAAATACTCAGCAGGACAAGGTGATCAGGATGAAGGGCCACATTATCCCTCTGATCCCATTTCCGTTTATCTCACATATGTCTGCCCTGCACCTATCCTGTTCCACCACCACTAGCACAAAATTATCTACAACCTTCACAGCCTCCAATTGCCCTCCACTCAGTGACATTCTTTCAGAATCTGGCCCCTTCCCTCTCCTCATTGTATTCTTTTTGGTTACTAATACACAACTCTGTGACTTCATTAAGTAATGGTGTGAGGATTTCTAAAGTTCGACTGTATAGAGCACACCCCTTACCAAGGTTATTTCAAAGGAAAAAGGGGTGATAAGCCCTTCTTACTCCATATGAATCCCTCCTGCTTTAATAAAGTTTTCCTTGAGGCATAGTTGAGTTGATTGTATAGCAATTAAAGAGAAACTGAAAGCTTTCAGTGCTACAGGCTGCCCTTCATTTATTATAACTACTACTGAACCACTGGCTCCTTAAGGATGGGAATCAAAGCCAAAGTCTAAGGATGCTAACCAAGACCCATTCTTCCCTAGCGCTGTTGCCTAAAATGAGGAGAAAAAACTTTCAAGACAATTTAATTTGCATAGAGAGGAGTTCTTTACTGTAAAGCTTTTCAGGTTCCAAAAGTGTATTGATGCACGCACAGCATAGGGGTGATTCCTAATTTTATAACGTGACTTAATTATCAGAACTAAAGGTTACATCCAACTCAAGGATCCTCCATCCTCGTACCACCTTGGAGCCACCCTTGGCTCTGCCCCATGGCATGCCTTCCTACAATTGAGTCAGGGGTCTCAGGACCCCTTACTTCTTCACCATCGTCTTCCTCACGTCACATTCTCCTGGTTGGAGGTTTTCTAAACTTCATGGGTCTTCTCTCTTGTTTTGACTAGAATATGTATTGTTATTCTAGTCCTGGTACTTGAGTCCTAAATAAAACCTTCTAGTTGCTATCTTACCCTTAACTCACACATTCAGGGATACAGCACAGAGGTGGAAACTGCTACTTGCTACTTCAAATATGAGAAGCTATAGAGCTACATAACATTTACAAATATACAAAAATACATACATATATACAAATATGTAAAGTCTTAAGGCATCAGAGCAGCAACTGTAAAGCTGTGAACAAAACTTTCCAGGCATTGCAGACACACAAAAAGATGTACCAAGGCAGGGATGACTCTGCAGATAAAACCTAAACCAACAAATTCACTAGCTGCATCACTTTTGAATGTGACTCTATGGAGTCAGTCTTATGGGACAATTTCCTTGCAGTCTTACCTCCTCTTACGAATAATATCCGTTTAATGTCTCTGACATCCAAACTGGAAATTAAACCTGCCAGTACAATACAGTGACTCTATTTTCGAAAGGTTTTCCTCCACTTTGAAGCTTTGTGTCTCATTGCTTGTAAATATTGATGCCTCAGGGCTTTTGATTTTTGATTTTTTAATTTTGTAGATTTTGTAGATTTTGTAGAAGTTGTAGATTTAATGTAGCTCAGTACCTTAATGTTTACACATACCAACTCCATCCTATATCAATCCCTCAAAATTCCAGTAGCCGTTTAGTCTTCATTTCAAGGTAGAATTGCAGAAAGACACCATGAGGCCTGCACCAGAAGATAAGAACATGGACAGAAGGGCCTCCAAATCTAGGACTTTGGAAGGCTCCAAGGACCCGATGTGCTGCGAGGAAGATGGAGATGATGAAAGAGGGGTCCCAAACCCCCAGACTCAATTCCCAATGGGGTGTGCCGGAGGAGGAATGGGGCAGGACTGACGGGGGTGGCAGAATGGGATTGGATGGACATTATTATAAAATTATGGAACCAGGGTCAGAGGGCGCGCGCGTGGATATGTATTCCTGGGGCCTGGAGGCTTATTAAAGCTTCTGCTCTCTTTACCTTATCTCCTACTAAATTTGCCTGGAGTTTTTATTCCCTCACACCTTTAAGGCAACAATATAGTTAACACAGACAATCAGGGCAACAGGCAATGCATCTTTTGGACCCTTTTTGCACATTGAAGGTTGTATCACTATCCAGATATCCATGCAGATCCTTTCATCTTTATATTCAGAGAAAACGCATGCATATACATGCATGTGTTAACCATTGTAATAGACCTGGATTATAAGTAGGTTTCCACAGCAGAGGTTTTCATTTGGAAAAGACAGGAAAGGGGGAGTATCAGGGATGCCCTGCTATCACGCAGTGCTCTGCAGCTGAGCAGATAGGGAGACAGGACTCCTGGTAAGCAATTACCCAATTCTGAGTCTTAGAAAACATTCTTATCAGTCCACATAGGGTTATCAACAGCAGCTCATAACAGGGTGCAAAAAAACACCCCAAAAAACCCACTAAGGTTCAAAGTAAATAACCTAGAAAACACCTTATAAAACCCCACAAGTAAAACTACACTCTTCATGTTGAAATACTCAGAACCATTTCTCCTACCAACAGCCCGAAGAGGAAGAAAGCATGTACTGCATCTGTGAGCTCTGCTAGCCCAGGCAAGTCTATGATATCCCATTTTCAGCCCCACAGAGTTCACTTGACAGCCAAATAAAGAGATTAAGCTTTTCCACAGAAAAACAGTCACTGGAAACATCATAGCACAAGGAGTGCAGTAGGCATGTAGAAGCTTGGTGTATTTCCAGTTTCCCTGGGTTGAACAGTGGCTCTGCATCCTGTCTTCTCCCAATACACCACAAAGGTTGTTGTGACCTTTTCAGAGTCTGTTTAGAAATCAATAAAAATAAAAAGATACTCATCAAATAAACTCAGAAACTCTTTAAAATTCATAAATAAACTCAATAATTTTAAAAGTCCTTTGATAGGTTTCACAGACTCCTCGCAGTGAAAAGGAGACTAGCACTTGTGTGAGTTTCTCAGTTCTTTGGATGATGCTTCCCAGGAGCCTGATAGGCTCCAGAAGTACAAAGCAACAGCACTGAGGCTCACTACTTCCCACCAATGCATTTGGGGAGGACAAGCCAATCCTGCCAAAAGGCAAGCACAAAGCTAGCACAGGGGCCAACCTATCCAATTATCTCAAGCTTCTTATCTCAGATTTTCTTTTCCTTCTAAATTTGCATAAAACTGAGCCAAGACCCAAGCTATATCTAAATTTAGTTTTGTAAGTCAAGCACTTACCAGTACACTGAAGCGCCATCAGGAGGGCTATTCATGTTTGTTTGAAGACTAAGAAATGTTTCTGTTATGTCAATGCAATAAGTTTAAGGATGGGCAAAAATGCCCCTGTTCAAACAGTGGGTCTGCAGGTAGGTGTAAAGTGTCACTGCTTTTAATGTGATATTTTGAAAACACCTGAGAGAATATAGGGCAGGGAGTGGGTCCCTAATTTTGTCTCCAAGGAAATCCCAAAAGGGCACATTCATTCTGCTGGTAATGGCAGCCCTATAAGCTCACAGATTACTTTTCCCTGCACTGGGCTACCCTGCCTAGGCTTTACTAGGCCAGAGCTAGATCCATAGCTAAGCAAACACACGCAGCCACACGAAACAGATTTTTTTCTCCAGAAAACCTAATTAACACACATGCACATTTTCTTCTGGAACATCAGAAACTGGCAACCGTGCAGACTTTGCTGTCAAAATATTACAGTTTGCACTGGGCTTTAAAGTGATTTTCCCCAAGGCAGAACAAATTAAAATGTAAGTTTAAAAGATTCAAATTATTATTAAACAAAATCACTAAATAATTCCTTGAAAGGCAGTGTCGTCATAAGGTCGGAGGT
>VWZG01006903.1:0-17723 GCA_013396735.1 Grallaria varia
CGGGCCGCTCGCCGGCCCTGCGGAACACCAGCGGGTTCGCGTTCTCCAGCGCCGCGGGGCCCGGGCCCACCATGGCGGCGGCACCGCAGGGCGCGGCCAACGGAGGGACTGCCCGCGCGGCGGGGCCGGAGCGGGGCGGGCCTTGCGCTCCGGTACCGCCCCCCCGGGGGCGGGAACGGGGCCGTCCCTGTTCGCCCGGTACCTCCCGAGGGCGGGGCCCGGCGCTGTCTCTCTTTCCCGGGTGCCTGCGCGGGGAGGGAACGGGGCGGGGGTGCTGCTGCTGCTTCCCCGGCCGGCGCTGCCTCCTGAGGGGCTGGTCCCGTTCCCCGGGTCCTTCCTAAGAGTGTGAACTGGGCCTGTCTCGAGAGGCCGAGCGTCCTGTGGGGCTGTCCTGGGTCCCTCCTGAGGGCAGGGCAAGGGGCAGGGGTAGGACCAGGATAGAGGAAGGGGCAGGGCAGGGGCTGTCCCGGTTCCTCCGGTGCCTCCCGAGGGTGGGAATTGGGGCTGTCCCGGTACCTCCCGAGGGTGGGAATTGGGGCTGTCCCGGTTCCTCGGGTACCTCCCGAGGGTGGGAATTGAGGCTGTCCCGGTTCCTTGGGCCGGCGGTGCCTCCTGAGGGGCTGTCCCAGGTCCCCGGGTCCCTCCTGAGGGCGGGGCAGGGCAGGGGCAGGGCCGGGGCTGTCCCAGGTCCCTCCTGAGGGCAGGGCCGGGGAAGGGGCAGGNGGGCAGGGGTAGGACCAGGATAGAGGAAGGGGCAGGGCAGGGGCTGTCCCGGTTCCTCCGGTACCTCCTGAGGGTGGGAATTGGGGCTGTCCCGGTTCCTCCGGTACCTCCTGAGGGTGGGAATTGGGGCTGTCCCGGTTCCTTGGGCCGGCGGAGCCTCCTGAGGGGCTGTCGCGACCCTCGGGTGCCTCCTGAGGGCAGGGCAGGGGAAGGGGCAGNCCCAGGCTGTCCCCCGGTCTGTCCCCGAGCTGTCCCCAGGCTGTCCCCCGGCCCGGTCCCGCAGTGCCCGCGGGGGCCGCGCTGGGCCCGGCGCTGCGGGGTTTGCGGAGGACACAGTTGTTTGTCTCGGCCTTGCGGGGCTGGAAGTGTCAGACTGAAAACGTGCGGAATTAAACCGGAGCGATGGAATGTAGCCATCACATACTGTGGGTTTATACACCCCCTTGTAATGGGCCTAAAGCAAGAATTAACTGTTTTAATATTTTATTAATTTTAATCGTTGTTTTCTGGTTATTTGCAATCTGCAATCCTGGTCCTTTGGGGTTCTGGTGGGGTGTTTTGGGGCTTGGTTGATTTTTATGTGTGTGTGTGTGTCTGTGTGTGAGATTTTGCGTTCTTTAGGGGGATCTTGTGTGTGTTTTTGTGGTTGGGTTTGTTGTTTGTTTGTTTGTTTTTTGTTTTTTTTTGTTGGTTGCTTTGGTGGAGTGAGTGGGTTGGGGTTTGTTTTTGTTGTTGTTGTTTAGGGGGGTTGTTGTTTGTTTGGGGCATGGGAGCGGTTTTGTTTCTTAGTTTGAGTTGGGTTGGGGTTTTTGTTGTTCTAAGGATTTTTTTAAGACTTTAATGTTTTAAACCTTTAACCCGTGCTCAGGTAGGCAGGCTCCGGTGGCAGCCCAGCCTCGCCCCCGCTCCGCCCCGGCCCGACCCTTGTCCCTTCGGTGCCGCTCAAAGGCAGCGGGTCCTCGGCAGCCCCAGCGGGCTGAGAAATGACTCCCCCCAGCCGGATCGCTCTGCTCTGCTCCCTGCTCGGCAATGTCGCCTTCCTCTGCTGCGGGGCACAAGGTGAGATGCACGGTCTGCTGTTACTGGTGCTGAGGAGGTTGATTTTCACTAACAACTTCATTTTTCGAAGGCAGTAAATCTCTTATGCCTTGGTAATGATCTGCAGAAGTATCTTAGTGATGCAAAAATCACTGGTTCTGTGAGATGAAACAGTTTCTGTGATGATTTTATGAAAATAAAGCTTTCTGCCTTCTCTAAAAGGTAGAAAGCAAAAACATTCCTGAATGACCTAGACAAAAATATTTTTAAGATTTTGTTCAATGATAAATTTAGAAAATATGAATGGTTTTGCTGTTTGCTCTGAAATTTACATTTAAGCTTTATGCCCAATGACTAAACAGTCCTGCGTAGTGCCAGGTTGTCCCTGGCAGAGCCAGGTACATGAGGGTTTGGCAGGGGGTGTCTGTCATTACACAAAAGCAAAATGAAAACTGAACAAAACTGAAAGGAATAAGTTTAAATTTTCTAAATTAAGCAGTCAGTTAAAATACTTCATTGGAAGGTCTGTCTGATAATTCCAAACATACAATTTAATTTATTGTTTTTTACCTTATGTGTTACTTAGGACAGAATGGTGCTGACCCAGAAGTGACTCTTGCGCTTGGACGGCTCAAAGGGAGACAAACCAATGTGAAGGGGACAGACAAACTTGTAAATGCGTTCCTTGGAATTCCTTTTGCAAAAGCCCCAGTTGGATCCTTGAGGTTTTCCCCACCTGAACCACCTGAACCCTGGACCGGTGTGAGAGATGCAACTTCTTACCCCCCCATGTGAGAGTCGTTCAGTTCCTTTGGATACAGGATCTGCTCATGTGGGTCAGTGGGGTTGTATTTACCAGGGTATAGAGGGCTGATTGTTGGCAAGGAGCTGGGGTTGGCTGGTAGTGGATGTGCTGCCAGTGCTGGAACGTTTCAAGTCCAAGTGTAGAGATGTGCTTTTTCAGGCTGCACCTCTAACTGTGGATAAGTAACACAAAGTTCATGTACCCCATGAGGATTCAACCCTTGAGGCCAAAGAGTGTCTTCTCTTTCATTGTAACATTGATGCTACTCCAGTTTCATTACTAATAATCGTGCTTCCTTTTTTTGGTGAAGATGTCCTCAAGATCTGTCCATGTTGAAAACAGCTGAGAGAAACTTTAAAGAAAAACACATTCCATTCCGTACTTCTGAGGACTGTTTGTATCTCAGTGTTTACAGCCCTGCTAGTTCAAGCAAGAAGGACAAGTTGCCTGTATGTAAACCCATTGTAAAAATTTGCATGGTACAAAGTTTGCACCTAATGATTGCTTCTAGGAGACTTAATTGCTTTTCAAAATTTGATGCTGCACTAGCAGAAATAATGTTAGTATGTAAAATTCAAAGTACACCAACCTAAAATTCAGCTGCCATCATGCCTTGGTGATTTGTACTTCTTAATTCTCTGATGTTGTTTTCCCTTTTCAAATGCAATCTTCAGTGTATAAAGGTGCCTCTCACCCAATTTTTTTCTTAGGTGATGGTGTGGATCCATGGAGGCAATTTTATATTTGGTGGTGCTTCCAGGTATGATGGTTCTGCGCTGTCAGCCTATGAGAACGTTGTCGTAGTAATAATTCAGTACAGACTTGGACTCCTTGGATATTTCAAGTAAGATCATCTATTTCACTTTTTATGAAGTACTTCCTATCATGTTTAAAGAATGTTTAAAGGGTAGTTTTGTTTGCTAAATCAGCTGAACTTCTATGCCAGCTTCCCACTGTTACAGTGGTTTCAATGTACATAATTTACTGACATCAGGACTTCAGAGCCTTAAGAAATGCCTGTAAATCCCATTTGAATTGTCATTTGATTGCAGCCTGCAGTCAAATCGTACTTGGGCTGATTTGCTCTGGATAGGAACCTTTACTTCCATCCATTGATGTGTGAAGCAAAAACTTCTCCAGAGTAAAGAGTGGGGACCCCTCAGTGCAGGGGTGAGCAGAAATGCAAGGGTCATCCAGTCCAACCCCTGGCCCTGCCCAGGCCCATCCCCAAGAGTCCCCCCCTGTGCCCCAGAGGATCAGCCAAAGGCTCCTGGAGCTCTGGCAGCCTTGGAGCTGTGCCCACTGCCCTGGGGAGCCTGGGCAGTGCCCCACCACCCTCTGATTTTGCTTTCTGAGATAAAGTCACACAGAGCATGTCTCCAGGTTCAAATACTGCCAATATCTATACTCCTAAGTGAGACACTTCAGTGCATCTTATCTTTTGTCCACTATAAAGGTTTCTAGTGAATAAGCATTGGGAATTTATTTTTTTTTTTTTTTTTTGGTAATGTGCCTTTGATGCCTCTCAGTTTTATTTGCAATACCTTCAATTTCTACTATGCATGTGTCCACCTATTTAACACAAAACAAGAAATGGTTCGATCAGAGACAAATTACTGGGGAAGCAGATGAAATGTAATGGTTCCCCATGCATCTAATGATCTTTCTAACAGGACCTCTGTAAGTAACTGGAGTAATAGCCACCTATTTTCTATACAGAAAGTTAACCCAATTAACCTTTCACTCAGCTTCTCACTGTAGTTTCTTCCTGTGGCTCAAGTGAATTTTGCTTGGTGTGTAGGCTAGTTATAGTGGACGCAGTTTGCTAACATCTCCTGTGAGATTTATGTGTTGTTTTAACCTTATTTTACTCTGTGCCCTGCATTGCAGTCCTCACTGAGAACTCCTGCTAGGACTAGTGTGGGTTCACAGGATGAGTGCAGAAATTCTGTGAGACTAAGAGCTACAGCCAGAAACCACAGGACAGGGGCCTGCTGCCTCTATTTCTACAAAATCTAAGCTAAACTAAGTTGCTTTATGCCTTTCTGTCTTTCATAGCAACTGCTTTATAAAAATTCTTACTCAGAAAGTTCCAAAGATATAAATTATACAATTAATTCTGAGCTCCTAGAAATTTAGAATAATAAAGAAACTTAACATTTAGGATGAAATAAACCACTGGCAATATATACTCCCAATCCCGTAATGCACACAGACATCTGTCTGAAAACCTCCATGATTTGATTCAGGATTTTGCCCAAAATGTAAGTTGGTGAGATATACTTTATCCTGGTGTTATTACTCCTCCTTGGCTTATAATGCTTTCCTTTCAGTACTGGTGATGAACACGCCCGTGGGAACTGGGCTTTCTTGGATCAAGTAGCAGCTCTTCGGTGGGTCCAAGGAAATATTGAGCACTTCGGTGGAGACCCAGGGTCTGTCACGCTCTTCGGAGTATCTGCAGGATCTTGGTCTGTTTTTTCACATGTAGGTATACAGTAGATAAACTAGAAAGTAAACTCTTTTAAAAAACCTTCAAAAACTCATTTAGTGCCACATTTCATGCTTAACCTGATTTTTGACAGTAAGATCGACAGCACATTGTGCTAAGTCTGGAGACTTCCCCTGTAAGGAAATAAAAATGTGTAATTCCTCATTGAATCCAAGGGTCTTGTCAAGCATAAAGTTATGGGGTAAGGATCTTAATGTAGAATACTTTTTTTTTTCCCCTTCTTGGCAGGTTTTATCTCCTTTGTCTAAGGGTCTCTTTCATAAAGCAATATCAGAGAGTGGAATTCTAATTCCCCCCAGTAGAGATTTAAGTCTTTCAGCAGATCTTAAGGTAGGCTTGGTTTTTTTGCTATTTAAAGCCTTTATAACCTAAAATAGGATACTTATATGTGATAATTTTGTTAAAAGAAAAAAAGGAGAATTTCATTGTATATTATGCAACAAAGTTGATCAAGTTTATTCTCACAGCATACCTATTTATTTTCAGCCTTGTTTGGTGTTAGAAATAGATTGTACAGGTATGTGATTATAACAGCTGTGGGTATTTTCAGTTTCACACATGCCAAGCTAGGAAAATGTTCATTTTCATCCCCACTGTACCCTATACAGTAACTATGACATTTATTATTGAAAGTTTAATAAGAATCCAGAAAAGGCATTCAGTTTTTCTTGAGCTGTGGTCTTTTATGGATGGCTTTTATATGAAGTAAACTTATTAAATATGAAATGAAACAATACTTTGAAATAAAATTCCTTTCTGTAAGTACCTTTTCATTTCTCTTCCTGTGATGGCAGGTAGTAATAATGTAAATATCTCATAAATTGATTTTCTAAATTTTCTTTATGTATTTGGTTTATGCTACAACCTTGGATTGTCTTTACAGCAAGGTTTCTTGTAGATCAGGGAATGGAAATACAGCAAGAAAAGTATACCAAAATCATTTCACTTTGTGATTAGACTGTAGTGTTTCTAGTAAAATAAAATACTCAAAGATAAATCATGCTCACCAAAATCTACCCTTAAATAAAACTATTAACAGTGTGTATGATAATTCTCTGTTTATAAGTCCCTCAAAGACCACCTCGCGGCTGACAGTCCTTGTCTTTGATAACAATTTTCAGAAAATTGCAAGTGTATTTAACTGTGACATGAGCAGTTCCCTGTCACTGGTAAACTGCTTGAGGAAGCAGGAAGCAGAGCACATCATCTTCAACAGCGCGGTAGGTGTTACAGAGTAACAGAATATATTAATGGCACACTTGCATTGCTCAACCTCGGACCAGAGGTCACTGTAGGTCTGTTCCAAGGTCGATTTTTCTTAACTTTTTTCAAAATAACCCCTAAACAGTGAAATAATTTCACATAATTGTCTCTGGAATTTCCAGCAAAGCGTCACAGCACCTGGGAAGTTGTGAGCAGGGCTTGAGCATCCATATATTTTAATGCCACTTAAAAGCAGCACAAGACCAGGAAACCATTGTGTTACTCCACACCTTGACCCAACCAGGCTGGCATTTTATACTCTTGTGCCAAACTAAATTTATGTTGCAGTGGCTGTAGATATTTAAATTTCTTAAAGCCCTTTTTTGCACTTGGAACATTAAATGTGGACATCTTATATGAATGGCAGGAAAAATTGAAAATACTATTAACAAGTAATTTGATCTTTTTTTCTTTCCTCCTTCAGGAAATCCCATTTTTACCCATAGTTCTGGACGGAGTATTTCTTCATAAGACACCTCAAGAGATATTGGCTGGAAAAGAATTCAACGCAGTTCCATTTATGATAGGAGTCACCAACAATGAATTTGGCTGGAATATTAGATCTGTAATTTAATGGCTACTATTTATTTTATTTCATATTTGTGTTAACTGGTGGAGGCAACCTGAGAAGGTATTTGCTGGTAGGACAAGGTTGTGCATTGCTGGAGGTACACACAAGGTGAACTTTGCTTGCATCATGACACTGTAGTGACCCAGAACCAGCCGGTCACAAGAGGATGAGGCTGCCTTCATCCTGCAAGTTAAATTGTGTGGGCATCCTTGGAACATCAATTTTTGTACAGTATTTTCTTGTCCTAAAATTTTAATCCCTCATCCAGGCAGAGAAGGGGAAAAGAATGCAACAGTCAGGGGCTTTTTACTGAAAGAAAAGTAAACCAAATACTTTCCCCCATAGCATAGTAGTCAGAGTTGATACGAAGATGCACTGACCACCTTAAACAGCTTCCCCTCTGTGCCATTATTACTATGCAAAACAAGCTTTCATTTGAGAATCTCCTCTGGGGACAGAGTGTGGGGAAAATTCAGGTCCAGCCCATTCTATGTGCAGAAATTCTTTCTCACAGGAACTCAGTGGGTAACTCAAAAGATGAGCCATTGCTGTCACTGCACAAAACTTCGGGAGGTGGATTTGTGTCCTCTCTCATCCTCTTTTTTCATTTCTGAGTACTCAGGTTCCTCTGTGTATCCAGAGGATCCAAATCTGTGTAGCAACTCTGTCTCTGGCAGTGTGCTGGTGCTGAGTCCAAGAAGAACTTCACTTGAAATCCAAGTGAAATGTTTTAATCTATTTTGCAATCAAGAAGAGTTGTTTTATGTAATGCTGAAAAAGAGGAGCTCTACCTTTAATTCAAAGAGCTCAAACAATTAGACTAGAGACAGAGAGGCTGCCAGTGACTTCTAAGGTCTCCAATAGCCCTGTGAGACAGAAGAAGCTTTTTGCTTCAGCTCTGCCTTAATGCTTGCTTGTCTTACAGGTTTCTTAATCTGTGTTGATTTAAGGATAAACTGCTTAGCGTGAGTGGTTTTATGCATAAATCTTCACCAAGGCAACATTCACTGCAGTAAATATAAGCTTTTCAGGAGAGCTGCTGCATTGCGCTGCACTTCTGTCTATGATGCTTCAAAAAATAAACTCCAGTAGTAAGAATAAAGTGGAATAATGTAGTTCCAATGTTAAAAATAGTGGGAAAGTTGAATGGTGCTAATAATTCTCTTTTTTTCTTTTCTGTGCAGACATCAAAAGTAACAGGTTTGAGGGAAATAGGAGATAAAAAATCAATTGCTTCAACTTTAGAGTTTTTCCTGCCAATAATAGTAAGTACTGTTGCACTAATCTAATCTGAGAAGTGAATTTTCTTTGTCAAGCATATGACAGATTTAAGTCATAGTGTTACTAAGAGCTGAGGTCATGTTATGCTTTGGGAAGAGTCCCAGCAAAGTTGACAGGACTAGGATGTATGGAGTTAGAAATAGGATTGAATCAGACCTGGGATATGGGGAAGTGCCTTTTTCATTCTAGACCTCTGAAGAAACATTTTTATCTTATGTATTTGTATGTAGGATTACTGTAGTAGTGTCCCTGATGCTCAGGTGTCTCATGGCTAGTGTCCTGGTTGATGGGTTTCAATATGTTTGCATGAAATTAAATGCAGCTTTTAAAGGAGTTACTTTGCACTTGCAGTTTTAAACTTCCAAGCACCAAATCCTAACACCAAAAACCTATGCTGTGTTTGGAGATCCAATTGCTCTTGCCCTCTAGTCTAATAGTCCATCAATCTTTCAAGGACTCAGAGACTACTTTTGTTATTCCCATCTTTTTTCTCCTGAAGAACACAGAAACCAAAGGTATTATCAGGAAAAATTGCTGGATCTTTGTTGATCCCTGTAGAGTTTTAACCCATATAAATCTGGTGCAAATTTGACCTGAGGTGGTTGGGAGTGTTTTTAGTTTGTTTTTTCAGATTGTTCTGGTTTTTTGTTTTGGTTTGCTGTTGGTTTTTTTTGTTTAGGGGGGCTCAGGGGCTGGTTTGTTTTTTATGTTGGTGCCAAGTGTTTTTTTCCCCCAGAAAAAGTCTGAATAGGTCTTATTTCCGACCACAGTCTCCCATCAACATAGGTGCTGTCCTGAACCTCTGTGCCTTTGCAGAATCTCTGAAGTTAAAAAGATGACATTTTGAGCTGCTAATTCAGACAGTGATAATTTGCCTGTTTGTTTCCTGTTTCCCCTTTGTCTCTTAGGATCTCCCATCAGATTCTCTGCCCATGATAATAGATGAATATATAGGAGACACCAATGATCCTGCTGAGCTACGAGACCGATTCCTGGACTTGCTGGGGGATATGGCAATTGTCATGCCAGCCATTAAAGCATTGAATTATCACAGGGGTAAGCTATTGAACAGCAGCAGGGCATTCAAACCTCTTACTGAATGCTGAATCAAATGATGTAGGCACAAATCCTGTCATGTGTAGGCAGCCCATCTTGAGATTTCTACTGGGAACTTGAGGATGAAGAATGATTTGGTGTGCAGGATTGTGTGTGGTCCTCTGTCTTTGTATAGTGTCTTGCACTATGCTCAAGATCACAATGCATTGAGAGCAGAGCACGATAACACAGGTAAATGTTTGCTAACTGAATTATACAGGCTTAAAAATTAAAACATATCAAAGCAACCTTTGTCCTTTGGCTACTTGGGAAGTCAGCAGCTCTGTGGTCTAGAGATTTCACGGTGTGGACAAACCATGCTAAGACACCCAGAACTGGAAAGAATTTGATTATTTTGGTTTCTGTAAGTTTTCCTGGGGTGAATCTCTAATTTATTTTTTTTTTAAGTGCTGTGGGTTATTAATTTTGAATTAAAAACAAAAGTACATATTTGAATGTAACATTACATTGGAAATGTGCCCAGTATAAAGCTTTGGGCACATTTAAAGTGACACGTTAAACAGCTGACGTCAGCTGTCCTTTAGGTGTCTTTTCTTTAACTCTCTCAATGTTACATTTTCTAGAGTCTGGAGCTCCTACCTACTTCTTTGAGTTTCAGCATCGCCCCAGTTCATACTGGGATAACAAACCAGAGTATGTGAAGGCTGACCATGGAGATGAAGTTGGCTTTGTCTTTGGAGGACCCTTTTTGGCTGGTGAAATTCAGCTGCGCAGTAAGAAATAGTCATAAATGTTCACTTAGGAATCAGTCTCATAACTGGCATTATTGCATAGTTTAATCAGACTAAAGTGCATCTATTAACAGTGAGACCAAAGCATAACCCTTTCTCCTGTTAGAATTTGTTTTACACTATTTGTCTTCCCCAATCTCCCTCATGTACAGTTTGCACACTCTGAAGCACAGTAAATTATACATTTTGTCAACATTTTACCAAATAGGACATTTGCTAGAAAACTCAGTCATTAGACCAGCACTAAGCAAGAATTTGCCAAAGAGCAAAATTGAATGAAAGGTCAATTAAGATTGGCAGAGTGCTTGGGAAGCAGGAAATCTGGATATCTTCTTTTCCTGAGGAGTCTGAGGCAGTCTCTCCTCCTTTCCAGGAAATCCCACAGGCTGGCAGGCTCCAGAGTATGGGAGACCTGATCTCTTTTGCAGTTGGTGTTCCAGTTGTGTTCAGAGCAAGGCTTGGGACTCCAGTGTTTCATTTTTTGCATGAAGATTTAATGGTTGGATCTATTTTGCCCCATGACCCAATTAATACATAAGCATTTTATTCAAAATGGAACCAGCCCACTGAGGGAGGATTAAGGGTGTGCTCCCAAAATTCTCATGGCATTCAGCAAGTTCCTTCAGGCAGAATCCCACGTTGCTACATTCCAAATGAATGTGCCAATCACTGAACAGTTAAGATATATGATGCTATGTCCTAAGGAATATTATGGATCCAACAATATGCTTGAATTACATGTGCCTGAAACAGGATGGAGTATTTTCTTTCCCATGAAATAAATTATGAACAGTTCTAATTTTGACAGAGACACTGAAATTCAACTTATTTGAAGTGAATTCACCATTTTTTTCCTGTGTTTTTGTCATTTGAACAGTAGTTCAAAGTCTGTTTCAGAGCCTACATAATTGAAAGTGCTTCCTTTTACTCTATTGAACTTTGGAGCAATCGAGCTATGTTGTAAAACCCTTTGTTAATCTGTTACTAGAGCCTTTTGATTTGCTTATATTTTATATTTATTTTCTTATTTATGTACTTCCTACGCTATACAATACTGTTCAGTTTTTTTCCTATTTGCCTGAATTTACCAAGAGTATTAACAAATATTTCACGTGATGTATAGAGATGCATTTATAAATAATAACACGCTGCAATTATTTTCATCTAGTGATACAGTGGGCTTGTGTGTCACTTTATATAAATGAATATTTTTGAAGTGGTGAGAAATGGGGTGGCATCACCTTGTTTCAGTATGGAGACATCCTGGCCTAGTCATGCTCTGAATAACAGGGAGAATTTCAGTCCCACAAAGCTGGAATGAGATCCAGGATTGTAAAACGTGGCCCATTCCTGGAGTTGCACTGGCAGAACACGTGGGGATTTTTTGGTTCTGCTTCTGGTTTCCTGGAAAGCTGCACGCACGTCACCTTGTTTCCTTGTACTCAAATTCCCCAGATTGTAGAATTAGGATAATTATGTCATTCCTGAAGTGCTGCAATCTCTGGGAGCTGTATTACTAACATTTTGCAGGTATTGTCTCTGCTGCAGTTGTTAAATTGTTGCAGCATTTTCACAGACAAAAATGCTGCTCCTGTAGTAACAATGTCTTGATTTCTGCCACACAGAGTAACTATTTTGTATTTTGCCTTTCAGGTGAAGTTACAGAGGAAGAAAAGAACCTTAGCAGAACTCTGATGAAATACTGGGCTAACTTTGCTCGAAATGGGTAAGAATCATGAGAGTCATGACACATATTACTGCTTTGGACTGACTCCATTGTGAATCAGCTGTTTTGTTGGTTCAGTCTTTACTCCTGTGAGAATTCCCCTGTGCCTGGAAAGGGCATTCACTCTTTCTTTCTTGTTCTTTACAGAAATCCTAATGGAGAGGGTTTGGTTGAGTGGCCGTCTTACAACCTACATGAAGAATACTTGCAGATAAATCTGAAACAAAAGAAAGCCAGAAAGTTGAAAGAAGATAAGGTGAATTTCTGGGAAAAGGTGATGCTTGAAAAGACAAATAAGAAACAAATGGAAAACAAGAAGGTCAATTCAGAGTTATAATTCACAGTCTAAATGCACATAATATGCAAGCTATTAGGAGAGTGAAAGAAACTTTGAGGATAAAATTCTGTTTCCCTTCTTTTCGCCTTTTCTTCACAGTTGTCATACTTGCAATTATTCACTGTAATAATTCCAGCTGATCCCGCATTTGTTAAATACAGCTTCCAGATTTCCCCAATGTTCAGGTGTTTCTGTCACTTCCCCATGACTGGAGACAGAATGTAGCAGCAACATTTTTTTAATAAAGTGAAATCAATGAAGGTCCAGTTTGGAAGTAAACCTATCTTTTGATGTCAAGTGTATCAGTGGTGGTACAGAAATATTGGTGTGATGGAGATACAGAAATGTCCTCTGTGGGAAGAAAATGAAACTACAGAATGTTCTGCTTTATAAGTTGGT
This sequence comes from Grallaria varia, assembly GCA_013396735.1. Taxonomy (NCBI): domain Eukaryota; kingdom Metazoa; phylum Chordata; class Aves; order Passeriformes; family Formicariidae; genus Grallaria; species Grallaria varia. Next base: position 12,503 of record VWZG01006903.1, read on the forward strand.
TTCATAAGAGACAGTATAGTTGTGACTGTTGTGTTACATAGTCTGTAATGGTAGTGCTGGGATTAAGACTTCTCTCAAATGTTGGAAAGGGGAGAAAAGGTCTTCACCACCCACTTCTCTCCTCTCCAATTCAGCTGTAGCCCCCCTACAAGGACCACTGTCTCTGTCTTTTCCCTGGTGCCCCTCACTGTGCTCAGGCTGCTCTCTGTGCCCTCAGGCAGTCCCAGACTCTGCTGGCACTGGGTCACAGGCCTTGGTTACCAGCACTGGGGAGAGACTGTACCAGAACCCCTGCAGTGCCCTCACCAGCTGGTGTGTGCCTGGCTGCCAAGAACAAGTCTTGAACTCCTCATGTCAGAGTGGACAGGAACTTCTCTGCTGTCTTTGGTCCTGTGCCTGCCCCCAGGCTGCTCCAGCTACCTGGCCATGTCACTGGGCACAATGGGACCTCATAGCTGTGCAGCTCCACAGATCTACAGGGCACTGGTCATCTGTTCCCCCCTCCGTCCCTCTCCCTTCTGTATCTCTGGAAGAATTTTAGATTGTTCAAAGCTAGTAATGTTCTAGAGCAATTAGCCAGCCATCCCTTCTTTCCAAATTACTTTATTGGAAGAAATAGTGTGGGATTTCCTACTTCTTTTTGCCCAAATTCCCTTGCCAGTCAGAAGTCAGGAGGGTGAAGCTGTTGGCACAACTGCTGTTTCGGTGAACAGAAATTTCTCCTAAGCATCTGCCCCTCCTCCTTCATTTTATCTAACGTTGCAAGAGGAATAAAATTTCGAAATAGTCATGATAGATTTGCATTGCACAAGGCCTTGAGGTCGTGCCCCACTCGCTTTAAGGGGAGATAAAACAGGCAGCAGTGTATGTGTGTGCACAGAATGTCTGTTCATCTGGTTAATTGTGTGCAGAGAAGTGCGGGGGAACTGACTTCTTAGCACAGGCCCCCTGCTAAAATTACATCACGGTGGAAAATACCAGATTTTACTCATATCTACACAGAGATGAGTGTTCTGGTACTCTGCCTCATCCCAGAGACATCCTGCTCTGAGTTTACCACATGCTAAAAAGGCAGAGTGCTACAGCTGTCCAAGCTTCATAGGCCCTAGCTCTAAGTTTCATACTCTCTACGTTCCCTGAATACTCTCCAGGGGCTGTGAGAGTTGTCTATTTCTTTTTCAGGCCTTGAAATCAAGAAAGGTAGCACTGCATTAAGGTACAAAGAGGCAAAGGTCATCATGTGACAGGATTTTTGATGGACGCCCAACTTAAGCATTATTCACTGGTTGAGGGTGAGCTGCAAAATGCTCCTTCTTCAAATTAAATACCAAACAGGATTCAAGAATTTCACTCACCAGGTCAGGTGCACTGCTCCAGGTTCTAAAAGTCTAGTCTATGTCACTAGAGTTTCCACATTTCCAAAGCAATTAAGTCATGCTTGTAGATGCATCAAAGTATCTACAGACAAAGGCTGTAGGGATCTAAAATCCTGGTTTTTATTATCTTGTAATAAGTGAGATGGGCAGAGTTTGCATAAACTGGTTTGCACACATATTTTCAGAATGGCTGCTTCTCTAGGCCTTTGGGTGGGACATGGACCAAAACTTTTTGCAGAATGGGTACTTGAGACAGAAGCAGTGAGTAGAACAAAGATTGAAGAGTAAGGAAGGGAAAGATGAAAGGAAAGTAAATGGGAAAATACTGAGTTTAGTAAACTCAGTAAAGGTCAGGAGACAGAAAATAAATTGTTTGTGGAAATAAACTTTGTTACAGCAAAAAGAGAGAGCAGGAGAGTCCCCATTACTTGGCTTTGCAGCAAAGGACTCCTCCTGTAGTTTGTGGGTCACAAGCGAGCTGAGAAGTGCCTGCCCATCAGGATGGAAGCTGAGTCACAACGATGGATCCATCTAGTTCCACCTCTCATGGAAACAGTTTTGCCTTGCCAGGAACCAAAGCAATCCAAGGTAAGTGGAGACAGAGGCTCTGCAACAGTATTCAAGGAGGCAAACAGGAGTGCAGGGTTCACCACAACGCAGTGCTTCTGCCCTGGGCATCTCAGGAACCTTCATTGCACCGATAAAGGTAAAAGATAACTGATGCTGAGCTCTGTCACTGGTACCCCGGCCCCTTTTCCACTGATTGCATTAGACAAGGCAAACATCTATCATTGCTGGATAGACTGTACATTCACAGCAGTGCAGACTAACCCCAGACCAGTTTGGCTGCACATTCATGTCATGAACTTCACCTTTACAGCAGCAGTAACTCTGCATTGGAGTTGTTGTCCACAATGTTTTTTTAGACACTCAGATTTAAAGTGTTATCCCATTTGCCAGTGTCCACTGAGCACTGGCCATGCCCTCAGCCACACCAGCACACCACTGGCAGTGTTGGAGGGCACGGCTGCACACAGAGCAGAGGGCAGGACCTGCCCCACATTTAGAGCAGACTCTTGAGAGGCTCAGCACACACTGAGTGTGTACCTGGAGCTGCTGCCAGCTGTTTGCTCTCTGGGCAGGCCTGGTTAAAGGTAACTGGGGTTTACCTACAGGGGCTGTAAATCACGCCTGTGCACATAAACTTAGGAAGATTTTGAGTAAAGTACCTAAGGAACAGTTGGAGTAAAGTACACAATCATGGCCACAGTACACAGGATTAACAGGTGCATAATATTTGTGCTGAACTAATTTAATGACTGTGGGTCTTTGCAACTCACTTAAGAGAGGAGTAAGCAGTAAATTAATTTATAGAAATGGAGCATCTCTCCTATGGAGACAGGCTGAGAGAGTTGGGATTGTTCAGCCTGGAGAAGAGAAGGCTCTGGGGAGACCTGAAGGGAGCATAGAAGAAGGATGGACAGGGACTTCTGCCACGGACATGTAGTGACAGAACAAGGGGGAATGGCTTCAAATGAAGAAAAGGCAGGCTTAGATCAGATATGCAGAATAAATTATCCTCTGTGAGGGTGGGCAGGCCCTGGCACAGGTTGGACAGAGAAGCTGTGGCTGCCCCTGGATCCCTGGAAGTGTCCAAGGCCAAGTTGGACGGGACTTGGAGCAACCTGGGCTGGTGGAAGGTGTCCCTGCCCATGGCAGGGGGTGGGATGAGACGATCTTTGAGATTTTTTCAAACCCAAACCATTCTGTGATATTATAATATGACTCTATGAAATACTGTCATTGACAACTAAGAATTCTCATGATCTAAAATTGCGAAACTGCCTTTCTGGGGCAAGAGCTACTGAGCCTTGGGGGAAAAAAAAAGAAAAAAAAAAAAAAGGCAGAGCCTAAAACTTTTGTAAAACTAACACAGACTCAGTTAATGTGAGCAGAAAATCCCCTTTATGCCTATTCAGCTATTCTAGTCCCTCCTTTCCACGTCATGCTTCAATTATAGAGGTTAGCTGACACAGAAAATAAATTCTCCTGATTTTTCAGAAGCATTAAATATATAGTTAACACCCAAATACCACCCTTTAATGTTGTTTCCACACTACAGAAGCTGACAAATCCTCTCTTTATTGCTGCAGCTGTATTGCAACACTATACCAAACATCCCTGGACTCACAGGACTGAGTGACAGGTCTCCTACGACCTGCAGGAAAAGCTAGGATTTTTCTAGTGTTATTTTTGTCAAGAAATACCCTCTTTGTGAGAATAAAAATCCCTCAACGATTCAGCAAAAGCACACTGTCCAGGGATATTGGTTTGGATTTGGCTGTGTTGTTTCTTACATTGAGGTCTTGGCACCAAAATGAGACGAGCTCAGCTGGTTGGAGCCTGGTGCTGGTAATGCCAGGGTTGTGGGTACAATCCCTCTATGGCCATTCGCTGAAGAGCTGCCCGTGGAGATCCCTGTGGGTGTCTTCCAACTCAGAATATCCTGAGATTCTGTGAAAATGAAGCAAACATAATAAAGCAGGAGTGGGGATCCCCTTCCAGTCTCTACTGTGCAGTGTCACTGATGGGGTGGCAGCAGGACGCAGGGAAGGCTGTTCCCAAAACATTCAGGAGCAGAGATCCTGTGACTGAGGTGCTGGAGCGGCAGCCGGGAGGCAGCAGGACACTCGTGGGGCAGGATGCTCTGTCCAGGTGGTGGGCAGTGCCCAGGAGCAGCTCCCAGCGATGCCCCCGCACCCATCCCCGCTGCCTCCCAGTCCCGCACCCATCCCCTCTGGCTCCCAGTCCCGCACCCATCCCCTCTGGCTCCCAGCCCTGTCCCTGTCCCTGTCCCATCCCCTGTGGCTCACAGCACTGCCCCTGTCCCATCCCCCGTGGCTCCCAGCCCTGTACCTGTCCCATCCCCTGTGGCTCTCAGCCCTGTCCCTGTCCCATCCCCTGNTGTTCCTGCCCCATCCCCTGCTGTTCGCAGCCCTGTCCCTGCCCTTGCCGCATGTCCTCTGGCTCGCAGCCCAGCCCCTGTGCCTGCCCCATCCCCATTCCCCGCCNTCTCCCAGCGCTGTCCCCTGTCCATCCCCTCTGGCTCTCAGCCCTGTCCCTGTCCCATCCCTTGTCGTTCGCAGCCCTGTCCCGTCCCTGCCCCTGTCCCTGCCCCATCCCTTGTCGTTCGCAGCCCTGTCCCGTCCCTGCCCCATCCCCCGCCGTTCGCAGCCCTGCCCTTGTCCCTGCCCCTGTCCCTGCCCTCGCCGCTCCCGGGCGGGCCGTGCCCGAGCGGCGGTGCCCGGAGGATAAAAGGGCAGCGGGGGCCGCGCCCGCCGTGCCCGCACCATGGCACTGCTGCCCGCCGCCCTCGCCCTCTGCACCGCGGCGCTGGTGGCCGCAGGTAAATCAGTGCCAGCCGCCTGGTGCTGCGGGGCGAAGCCTCTGGGGGGAGAGGGGCCGGGGAACTCGGCGTTCCTTCATTGCCGCTGCCGCCGTCGGCACCGATTTCCGAGCGCCGGCTCGCCTTTCGGCTCTGCTCGTGCATTGCTGCTTTAACTTCGGGGCTCGCTGTTTTCCCGTAGGGCAGAGAAGTTCTGGGGGGGGGAACGGCAGGTGGATTCTCACACCGCCGTTCATGTTCAGGTGGTTTCTCACACCGCCGTTCATGTTCAGGTGGATTCTCACACCGCGGTTCATGTTCAGGTGGTTTCTCACACCGCCGTTCATGTTCAGGTGGATTCTCACACCGCCGTTCATGTTCAGGTGGATTCTCACACCGCCGTTCATGTTCAGGTGGATTCTCACACCGCCGTTCATGTTCAGGTGGATTCTCACACCGC
>VWZG01006903.1:18906-31381 GCA_013396735.1 Grallaria varia
GGGGGTATTTGGGGATATCTGGGCATATCTGGGGGTGTTTGGGGGTATCTGGGGATATCTGGGTGTATTTGGGGGTGTCTGGGGGTATCGGGGGGTATTTGGGGACATCTGGGGGTATCTGGGGATATCTGGGGGTATTTGGGGATGTCAGGGTGTATTTGGGTCCCGGGTGGGTTCAGGGACACGCCGGGAGCACTTGGAGCCCAAAGGCCTGGGGGAGCCCGGGCACCCTGCCCTGCTGCTCAGAAACAGAGCTGGAATGACAAATACTTCCTAATTTCTTTTTGCAATCCCTTTTCAGTCATTTGCCTTTTTGCAAATAGCAAAGCCAAGTTCCTGTCCCAAAGCTGGCCCCTGTAGCACCGCCGTAATTTGGCACCGAGGACTTTCACAGGGATTTTAGAGTGCACCTTAAATGGCAACAGGCTATTTTTAGGAGCTTTTCTTTTAGCTCTCCATACTGTCAAGGGTCTGGAAAATATCTAGTTCATTGTCTTTTCTTAATGAAAGCAATCCACTGGGCTTTTACCTAACAACCAAAAGAGATTAAGATCTGTGTGCAATTATTAATGAGTGTGTGGTAAAACGATACATATGATTTATCTGAGGGATTATACACCCACCCCAATGAAAATGAAGGCTGAAAGACTGCCAGCTATACTGATTTAATAAATTAGAATAAATTAGCAAATCTAACATTTTAATTAGTGAATACTAGTAATCGAAACAGTGAAATAAAAGAGTAAATTAGAGTAGTGTACTGTTAGAACTGATTGGAGTTTGTTGAAGCCTTATGTATGAAAATTAATTAAGGAAGCAAAAGGTACTTAAGGAGCAATTCTGGCAATTACTTCTGAATAGACCAACCCTGTGATTTTGTGCTCACATCCCCCAGGACAGAAAGCAGAGCAACCAGAAGTGGAGACCAAATATGGGAGAGTCCGAGGATTCCAATTCAGAGTGGACACAGCTGAGAGGAGTGTAAATGTCTTTTTGGGACTTCCTTTTGCCAAGCCTCCACTTGGATCTCTGAGGTTTTCTGAGCCCCAGCCACCCGAGCCATGGAAAGGTGTCAGAGATGCCACTTCCTACCCACCAATGTAAGGCAGTGACAATCCCACTAAACTTTTTTATAATTTCATATTTTAATTACTTTATACTACTATCATATTAATTTCTACTATATAAATAAGTATTTTATATTTATTGGTGTTTCATATTATTGTATTTTATAATATTATAATAATTTACATTCTTTATATGATTATAAAGTATATTTTCTATTACATTATATGCAATTCCATGACACTGCTGCACTTACAGGGCAATCAAAATTTGCAAAGCTGAATTCCTTGGCGCCATCTCAGTACACCTGCAGCTGTTACAATTAATGCATTTCTAAAGATCTCTTTATTAGCTGTTCTCTTTACTAAAAGCTGCTATTTAATGGGCATCGGGGATGAAGTGATGTGGGCTGGCACTTTACTGATAATCCTGTGGCTTGGGAGCATTTGGCCATCACTTACCAGCGTTTATAAACCTTTGGAGCAGGAACAGAAAGAGGCCGAGGAAATGTTGGAATACACGTTAGGGAAAAATGCTGAGTCACGTGGTTAACAGGGCTCGTAATTGCAGAGCAATTTGAGTCTAGATTGTAAATTTTTTACTCCTTTGTCCTACTGCCCTTGTTTAGTGCCTCAAGCCTAATGCCTGCCATTGCAACATAAAAAGCATTGGAGTTGTAAAATCATTAATAATTTCCAATGAAGTAATTTATAGCCATATGTATTTGCACATATTTCTGTAATACTTTGAAACATGTAAAATTTATCTGCATGTTACCATGTACTGCAGTGAACAGTGGCTCCTTTTCACAGATCTCATTAATGACAGCTCGAAGGAAGAAAGTACATTAAAAGAGGGGGGGAAAATTCCATTTTCTTCAGCCAACAATCTGAAATGAACCAGAGATTGATTTCTGGTTTGCACTTTGTTGCTTTGAGACCTCAGTTGTTTGTTACTTGTTGTTTTTTCATGTTTTCAGGTGTCTCCAGGATCCAGTCCAAGGACAATTTTTTTCAGATATGATCACTAATAGAAAGGAGAAGGTTGCCCTGCAGGTGTCTGAAGATTGCTTATACCTCAATGTGTACACACCCGTGTCTGCAGGAGAACAGAAGAAGCTGCCTGTAAGCAAAACCATTGTAAAACCTCAAGCAAATCTATTTTCCAGCAAACCTACACCCTGTGCTGTGTGCAGAGGTGCAGGTGCAGGGGTGTGATGATGCTCAACTCACATGCTTTGCCCCAGTAAATACCAGCTGAAGTCTAAAAGAGACACAAACCCCTATTTTACAAGTAAAATGCTATTGACATCTTGGGTGATATTTGATTTCCTCTAAATAATCTGTCCAAAGTCACAGGGCACTGATAAAGTGTAATTAACAAAATTTTGTAGACCTGCAGGCCTTAGATTTGAAAGATTTCTACCATTTGTGAAATGTAACCTGAAAGAATCAGGAGTGAAACAGCAAAAAAAGTATTATATTTTGGATTATATTTTGTTTTTCTCACTGGGAGCTCATATCTGTGCTGGGTTGGTTCTGGTTTTGCTTTTCCAGGTCCTTGTGTGGATACATGGAGGTGGATTGGTTTTTGGAGCAGCTTCATCATATGATGGCTCAGCATTAGCAGCCTTTGACAATGTGGTGGTTGTGACAATTCAGTACAGATTGGGTGTGCTTGGATATCTTAGGTAAGACGGTTTATCTCGGTTTTTGCCAAGTGATTTCCAAAGTGTGCAAAACCTTTGGAAAGAGAAGGGCGGGAGACTCGCCTGTGCAAAGAAACTCTGCATTTCTTAATTGCAGCTACAAAAATTGGGACCAATTTACAAGTCCCGCGTCAGCTTTCAGCTCTGTTCTTGGGTTGCTGCTCTGATCTTGGGGGGTTTCGTTTTTCAGGGGTGCAGAGAAGTTCTGTGTGGAGAATGGCAGATGATTTCTCTCACCACAGTCAGTGTTTTCCTCTGCTTTTTCCTTGCACTGAGCACTGAAACCCGTGTGTCCTTTCCCTGCAGCACTGGGGACAAACATGCCCGAGGGAACTGGGGATATTTGGATCAAGTAGCAGCTCTGCAGTGGATTCAGGAGAACATCATCCATTTTGGAGGAGATCCAGGATCCGTCACTATCTTTGGGGAATCTGCAGGAGGAATCAGTGTTTCTGCTCTTGTAAGTTCACAGTAATATTGAATTTTAATCACTTAGGGAAGAAAAACCCCACCATGATGCATGTTCAATTTTAGTACCTGCATGACAAGCCTGAGAGGAAAGGGAGGGTGTTACAGTGACACATCACCCTGGTCTGTGGTACAACAACAGGGCAAGGCAACAATACAGCCCAACAGTACAGACTTTGATTGACAAAAATGGGTTTTTTCATACTCAGATGTTGTAGTTAAGATATCAAATGTTCTCCCTCGTCTACTAAATTAAATTTGGTGAGTTTTTTTCAATGCAAGAAAACTCCCAAAGTTGTGGGGATGGACTTCTGGACTATTGCCTGTTTTCTGTTTGCTCTGACAGTCCCTTGTGCAAGGTGAATAGTCACAGTGACAGAACTGGACATGCATTTTGTGTCCCAGTGGTCGTATGAAATTTTTACCTCAACACCGAGCACATTGGCCAAGATTCTCTTCTTCTCCAGCCCCTCACAGTTTGGTGCAGATCAGAGTGAAACCAGGGTTCACTGTTACCTGGGATAAAAATTCCTGTCTCCTAGGCCCTGGCCAATAGCTCTTTATTCCCCTTCTGCAGCACAGCCAGACTGCCTTGGGCACATTCAGTCAGTATCTGGTTTGGATATAATTCCATGAAGCCTTGGAAGCAAATTGCTGTGGGAGGGGAAAATAAAAGCATGAAATCCTTATCACTGCTGGTGCTGCCAAAGCCCTTTGCACAGCTGAACTATGGGCAGAGGCTGCAGAGCAGCAGTCTTACAACACTTGCTTTCAAAATATGTTAAATGGCAACTCCTGATCCTGAAATTCCCAGTCAGTGGTTAAAATATAATGCTTGCAATGCTTGTTCTTGCTTTTTCACAGGTCATATCCCCCCTGGCAAAGGGTTTGTTCCACAGGGCCATTTCTGAGAGTGGAACTGCACTCCTGGGTTTGTTCACCGACCGGCCTAAGGAGGATGCAGAAGTGGGTATTTTGTGGTAATTTTAATTACTTTTTCCAGATAGCTTTGTCCATCTTAAACTGTTTATTCCATAAAATAGAAACAGATTTTTTTTCCCTTGTGAAACTACAACCACACTTATTAAAGGCAGCATTTCTCTGTGCAAATAGGGCATGTTTAATGATGCTATTCAAATACCCAAATATCCACGTATGTTTGAGTGAAAAAAAAATTGCCAAGGAAGTGAAGAGAGGAGGCAGGGAAGAAGTGTGAGATGGAAGGGAATATTATAATATGTGGTGCCTTCGAGAAATTTGAGCCATAGTTTTTGGCTGGAAAATTATATCATATTCTGAATATTCTTCTCCTCCACTTCTGTTTGATGCCTGTTGTGTGCAAATAAACAAGACTTTATTCAAGTTGTTTAATTTGAGAAAAAGTACTGGCTTCAGCCTTGTTTTGTTCTTCTTCAACAAGAAACAACTTCCAGGAATGTAGAACCTGGGATATAAAAGAGACAACATTATAATGAGCTCTCTTTAATGACAGCTGTTACTCCAGCCAAAAAGACATCACCAAGATGATGTCACATGCTCTTTGTTACCTGCAGGTGGTTGTATTCTCTAAGCCCTTTCTTCATGCCATCCTGCCTTCTCAGCCCAGCATCTTATTTGCCAGAATTACTATCTTGGCATATTTCTATATCAAAAAAATCTGGAGGCGTAGGTTTTGTCCTTTTGCCCAGCCCCCTGGTGAAGGCTGTGGAGGCTCCTGTTCCCTCCCCCTGCAGCTGGGACATGCCAGGCTCCAGCCATCCCTGGACAGGAGCTTCTGCTCCCACTGGGCTCAGTGGCTCATAGAGCCAGATATAGGAAATATGTCCAAAAGTGTGTGTTTGTGTGTTCTTTCTGCTTGCAGAGATTTGCTGCTGCCTCTGGCTGTGAAAAATCCACTTCAGCTGCAATAGTTGAGTGCATGAGAGAGAAAACAGAACAAGAGCTATTACAGATAACACTGAAAATGGTAGGTGAAATTACACTGAGTGCTTTAAATGACGTTTCAAAAGTTATCATCACTGAGAACACCATTTGAGTGTTGTGGGATTAGGAGAGTTTGAGGTGAGTGTAACCTCTGACTTTCTGGACCTTTTCAGGACATGACAAAACTGCGGCTGTGTGACACCTCCCCTGAGGACTGCAAACAGGTACCTCCCATTCTGCATGCAGCTGCTGGGGCTGCTGCCATCTCTGCAGGGGAAGGCAGAGAGTCACAGGGTCACCTGGAGAACTGGAAAGTTAATTAATATATCTTGTCATACTCATCACAGTGCTGGACTAGATGTGCCCGTGAAATGTCAATATACAAGTTGTTTTTTCCTCCACTGCTCCACACATCCGTAACAATATTGAACTAATACAATCTGTAAATTGTGCATAATCATTTATGCTTCACAAACGTTAGAAATAGAATGTTAATCTGCCTAGTGCAGAAAATCTGTCAGAGAAAATGTAAAGATGGCTTGAATACCATTACTTGTTGTATTTTCATTTGGCTTTGTTTGGGAACTATGGTAAAAATCCAAACTTTTTTTAGAAGCAAAATTAATATATTAATGAAGCTTTCTTTTTCTCCCTTTTTTTCAGGATGTCTTTTTCGCCAGTTCATGTGTAGATGGTGCATTTTTTCCAAAGAGTCCCAGGCAAATCTGAAAAATCAATTAATGCAGTCCCATATATAATAGGAGTAAATAACTGTGAATTTGGATGGGGAATTCCGATGGTAAGAGACTTATAATGTTCATATTTATGTATCATTTTGTAAATGTAAGATTTTTCTAGTAAATGTGATTCTCTGTATCATGCAGATGATGAAATATCCTCCTTTCGTGGATGGTCTGGATGAAACTGTTGCACGTCAGATTTTACAGAGCTCTTTAATATCATTACTTCAGGTAAGAGAGCATTTCCAGAATAGCCCGGTGCTGCTGCTTCAATACTGCTCATCAATACTCTCCAAATTCCCAGTCTAAGTGCCCCTCTTCTTAAAAAGGAGTTCTGTGGAAATCCAGGAGTGATTCAGGTACCTAAACACAGGTCTCTTGTGACATTTCAGGTGCCCCTAGGTCATCCAAGACATGCATAGTACCTGCAGGTAGGACACAAGACCTATAGAACACAATCTTCCAAAGCAATAGCTGGAGACAAGAAAGGACCACTCAAGATGTTTAGGATGTTTGAGGTTTTGCTTCCGTGTAATGTACAAATCTCTTGGCTTTCTGGTGTATTTGTGCTCTCCTGAAACTACTACACACAGAAAAATAGAGGTTAAAAGGTGAGAATGAAGGACTCTGTAGTATTTGCAGTGGATCATTCAGTGTCACAGACATCCACCATGAACTTGGGAAGGCAGAGCCCAGGCTTGTTCTGAAACGTAAATTATGGTCAGCTACAACAATAGAGGGATTTTGTGAGCATGAGGGTTATTTCCACAGAAGGGAGAACAATCGGCATCACTGACTGCTGTTTATCTTTAGATCTTGCCTACCCCTTCTCCCTGAGAACACCCATGTCTGGTAGGTGTGTAACTCCAATCCTGAGCTCCGAGCCACACTGACAGCTGAGGATTTTCTCTGAAAGGCAGTATTAGGGGTTTAGCCAGGGCCATGCACATGCCACAAACAGTTAGTGCTATCACTCTTTATAATATTCATGATCATTATAAGCACTTTTATTGTTCATTTCAGGATGTCAAGTCTGCAGTTGTTGACGGGCTATACAATGAATACATAGGGAATGCAGAGAGCCCTGCTCAGGTGCGGGATGGCCTTCTGAATGCCCTGGGAGACACCTTTTTTGTGTTTTCATCCATTGAAGTGGCCAGATACCACAGAGGTAATCCAGCAGCAGCAGAGGAAATGTAGAGTTCTGTCCCGGGCTGTGCTGGGGACAGTGTGTGTCACGCTTCAATGTTCAAAGAACCGACAGTGTTTTCATTTAACAAAAATGGCTTGTAATTGAAGTTTATCCTCCTTGATGGCTCTCAAACTAACACTCTTTTGTATTTACCAGATGCTGGCAACCCAGTCTACTTTTATGAATTTCAGCATCGACCAAGTTCAGCAAATGGTGTTCTACCAGATTTTGTAAAAGCAGATCACGGAGCTGAGATTGCCTTTGTCTTTGGAAAGCCGTTCTTAGCCGGTGATGTATCCATACTTGCTAAAGTACTCCTTTTAAAACATCGTTATTACTCATTTTATTTACTGGGGGACTTTAGAATAGACTTCCCCTCTTAAAAACGTTGTAATGAACATAAAAATTTTCTGCCTTTAGTAGTAGATTCTTCTAATGAAATCATTCATCTGCAGTTCTCTCCTAGACCTCTGCTCAGGTGAAACTCCCACAGCTCAGAGCAACAAGTAGAACTGACTACAGGCTTTGGAACTGACATAGCTGCTACTAATTACACAGTTTCTAATGTTGTCATTTCATCTCTCCCTTCACAGGGTATGCTACAAAAGAAGAAAATAAACTTAGCAGAACTGTTATGAAATACTGGACTAACTTAGCTAGAAATGGGTGAGAATCATAATGCTATTTACAGCTCAAGTTTTGTCTGTGCTGCCTCAGACATACTTATATGTCTGGAGCAGTACTTGTGTGGTGCAAATTTGGCAGAATTTCAGATAAATGTTGCAGCAAATTATTTCTCTTCTTAAAGATCTTTTAAATGAACCTACAGACAAAAAAAAGAAAAAAAATAATCCAAGAGCTATTACTCCTTCTGCCATAGTGTTCTAGATCCAAAAATAATGTCAACTATTAAACTTTTGCTGGTCCACTGATGAGCAGAATCACATAATCTGAGCCTGTGTTAGTTTGCTGAAATGCTCTCAACCTGAGCAGCCAGAGAGCAATGACAGGCAAATGCAAAGCTAACTTTTCATTCCATTCTTTCCAGAAATCCCAATGGAGAAGGCTTGGTCCATTGGCCTCAGTATGATCAGGATGAGAAGTACCTGGAAATAGACCTGAAGCAAAAGACAGCACAGAAATTCAAAGAACGCAGAATGAAATTTTGGACACAGCTCATGAAACAAACGAGGAATGAAGGGAGAGAACACACAGACTTATAAGAGCTGGAGGTGGGGTGGGGGGTGGGGTTACAGTTTGTTTTTAAAACCCAAAGTAAAGTCAAACAAAATTAGTTTGTCAGGATGCAGAGTAATAATCACCTTCTAACTCACTACTGTGTTGTCCTGATCACAGTGAAAGGAGAGACAAAGGAGAAATTTGGAATGTTTGTCAGATTAAACATCACTATTTAATGGAGCAAGCAGGAAAAAAACCCACAGTCTTTCAGACCATGGTATCTACTCAGAGGATATCAAAAGTGAATATTGAGGAGGGAATTGGCAAACAAATTGAAATCTGTAAGAAATTATTTATACAGAATATATCATAACTGTCAGACTGTCTTTTAGGCTTATTCCTTTCTTCTTTCAGAAGAGCATGGTCAGTTGTCCCTCTTACAGCCTCTTTCTGCTTCCTTTAATTGGAAGTAGCTTGTAGGGAGCAGAGCATCCATCAAACCACATCTGTGAGATTGGCTTGACATATCACAAATGAGGACAGAAAATCTCTGTTTGTCTTATTGGTTTGTGAATTGTTATAAATAAATGTTGCTTTGAATTTTTTTGGAATTTCCTTTTCATTCACTTGACTGATACAGGCTAATTCCAAGAAGTTAAATCACACCAAAGGAGCCAGGTTCCTCAACCTAAAGGGTTTCAGGTATGAATTGTTCAGGTTTCTTCGCAGAACCTGAGTCTCAAGGCTCCAGGGTTTTCACAAACTATTCTGTGGTGTGATTATCTGTTCTTCAACCTGGCAAATGCCCAGTTCAGTGGCTGGAGGGAGGAAACATTGCTGGCAGGACACACCACAGAGGCAAGAGGGAGAGCAAAGGCTGATTGTTCTCTGCATGTTGTTGGCTCAACATTATCTGTGGGCCCACAAAGAGCAGACCTGCCAATGTTCACCCCCAGTCGTCCACCTTTCAAGGGCACCAGCAGCTGTGGCCACAGTTTTGGCACATCTGGAATATGCCAGGGCAGACAAGGAGTGAAGTGCCTTTTTTGCAAAGTTGCATAACAAGCAAGATACCCTTGCCAGGCACTGAGAAACAGGCAATGTAAGCCTCCAGGAATCCGTAAGAACTCTGCTCATAACAATAAACAAACAGCATTAAAATGGCTCTAAACACCCCTTTAACTGGTGTCAGGCTCACCCTCCTATCTCCCACAGCATCCCCCAGCCTGTGGCTGCTCTTCCCAGGAGAGGCTGTCATAGTGACACAACTGCCTGCAGATGTTGAGTTTCTGCAGACGTTGAATTCCTGCAGATGCTGCAGACCTGTACTGCTGGTTCTGTTGCATATGGGCCCATCGGGCATTTTATTCCACCCCCTGTTTTGGACTGAAGGAGCCTTTTGTGTCCATTAGGGGTTGGTTTGTTGAATCAGTGTTTCTGTCCTTGTAGGTTCACAAAAATCATGATCTTAAAGAAGATAAAAGAAATTTTCTGTGTTTGGGAATGTAAAGCCAAAGTATAACACCTGTGAAAAAAGAGGCCTGGGATTTTGTTAAGCACAGAAGATAATGAAGCACTTTCTGACTGTGAGAAGAAGCATTCTGTCCATCTGTCTACTTTAAAACCCAAACATAAGGAAAAACACGGTGTCAAAGAGCTGAGAAAGTAATAATACCAGAGCCACAATGTGTAGGTTGCCTTTAAACAGCAGATTCCCACATTATGTTCCAACCTCATTTTATTTTATAGCTTTAATATGAATGGCACTTGGTATAGACACCCAATTCAGTTCAAGGTAACAGTGCACAAACATTAAATACACAGGTATGCACTGTGCACCTGTATCTGATCCAATTCTTAGCACTTTATTTAGTTGATACTATTCAGCAAGAACTGCTGCTGTTGTTCTGTTTTCACACTTTGTCAAAGGAACCCTTAATCCTTTTTTTGAACTGTATTAATGGCACATAGTTTCCATAATTGCCTTTCCAAGTCAGTCACCAAGTATGTTTGTTATGTCCCAGTCCTGCTTCTCAGGTCATCTGGTTGCAAAATGTGGAATTTTTTTAAGAAAGGATGTTCTTTGATGTTTGATCTTTATATATTTTCAAGCCTAACAAACAAGGAGGGAGATTTAATCCGTGGAACAAGCTGTAAGTGATGTCCAGATGTTAGAAAGATAAATTACTTGTTGGTAGAATTGTCTTGCTCAGGTTTAGGGCTGGACATGTTACAATGATCTCGGGGAGGTTAACAAGGCTTGGGAAGAAGAATGTACCACTGATAATCGGGCACAGAGAATGCAGAATTTATGGGCCACAAGGACATTTGGCAGAACCCCCAACATAAGGAAGAAACCAATAAAGACAACTCAGCAACTGTGCTGGAGCAGCTCCAGCTGGGGAAAGGGGGATTCCAGCAGGGCAAGTCATGACCACCAACCCAAAAACCCACCGACCTGAAAGCATGGGACCAATTAGCACGAGAAGAGAGGGAATCATTAACCAGTGGGAGATAGAATACTAATTAATAAGAGAACTATGGAACTTGTAGCCAATGAACATTAATGCCTTTGTTTGCTAAAATGTATGAACAGTGAAAACTATCGACAGGTGCTGTGTCGGCTTTGGGGCCTCCCCACCCAGCGGAGAGGGCTGGGCCGGGGCTGGAGCATCCCGGCACCGGGAACACACCGGCACCGGGAACACCGGCATCGGGAACACACCGGCACCGGGAACACCGGCATCGGGAACACACCGGCACCGGGAACACCGGCATCGGGAACACACCGGCACCGGGAACACCGGCATCGGGAACACACCGGCACCGGGAACACCGGCATCGGGAACACACCGGCACCGGGAACACCGGCATCGGGAACACACCGGCACCGGGAACACCGGCATCGGGAACACACCGGCACCGGGAACACCGGCATCGGGAACACACCGGCACCGGGAACACCGGCATCGGGAACACACCGGCACCGGGAACACCGGCATCGGGAACACACCGGCACCGGGAACACCGGCATCGGGAACACACCGGCACCGGGAACACCGGCATCGGGAACACACCGGCACCGGGAACACCGGCATCGGGAACACACCGGCACCGGGAACACCGGCATCGGGAACACACCGGCACCGGGAACACCGGCATCGGGAACACACCGGCACCGGGAACACCGGCATCGGGAACACACCGGNTCGGAGAGGACCCGGCCGGGGCTGGGGCATCCCGGCACCGGGAACACCGCGATACGGGGAGCATCCCGGCACCGGGAACACCGCGGCACTGGGAACATCCCAGCACCGGGACCGCAGCGACACGGGCCGCCCCGTGACACCGAGCACGCCCCCGCGGGCAGGCGCAGCAGCGGCAGCAGCGCCCATGGGCGGTGCTGTGCGGGGCGGAGCGGCGATGGCGGGCCGGGCCGTGCTGCTCGGGCTGCGGGACGCGGCCATGGCGGGGCCGGGCCGGCCTGCGTCGCTCCCCGCATGGGCCACCAACAAGTTGGGCGGCTCCGCGGTACGGCCGGGCCGGACCGGGGGGCGGGTGGCGGGGCCCGGGCTCAGCCGGGACCGGAGCGGGCCGGAGGGAGGACGGCGGGGCCAGGCGGGTGTCAGCGCGGGGCCGGGGTTGCAGGGCCGGGCCGGGCCGGGCTCTCGATCCACTCCGGTCCGGTCCGACTGTGCCTCACGCGTTGCAGGACTGGCCGCCGGGCGTGCGGGCGGCCCCGCGGTGCGGGCGGTGCGGGCGGGCGCTGGCGCTGCTGGTGCAGCTGCAGTGCCCCTTGGAGGGCGGGCCCGCACTGCGCGCCCTGCACGTGTTCGCCTGCGCCGGGCCCTGCGGCGCCGCCGCCGCCCGCAGGTGAGTGTGGCACCGCCGCCCTGCCCGCATCACCTCACCGCGTCCCCCTGTGCCCCTCCCGTCGTCCCTCACCGCGTCTCTCCGTGCCCCTCACCGCGTCTCTGTTCCCCTCACCGTGTCCGTGTCTTTGTGCCCCTCACCGTGTCTGTCTCTGTGCCCCTCACCGTGTCTCTGTGTCCCTCCGTGCCCCTCCCCGTGTCCCCCTGTTCCCCTCCCCGTGTCACCGTGCCCCTCAACGTGTCCCTCACCGTGTCCCTCCCTGTCCCCACAGCTGGAAGGTGCTGCGCTCCCAGTGCTCGCAGGCTCAGCCGGGGGGATGCCGCGCTC
>VWZG01006903.1:37381-63077 GCA_013396735.1 Grallaria varia
CGGGGGCGCCACAAAGGGCCGCGGCCTGCGCGCCATCGCCGCCCGCGGGCCGGGCCCGCCGAGCGCCGCCGACCCGGTACGGCCCCCGGGGCACAGACACCCNGGCCACCCCGGTACGGCCCCCGTGGCACAGACACCCCGGTACGGCCCCCGGGGCACAGACACCCCGGTACGGCCCCCGGGGCACAGACACCCCGCTACGGCCGCCTGGGCACCGCCAGCCGGGGCACGGCCACTGGGGGCACAGACACCCCGCTACGGCCGCCTGGGCACGGCCCCCGGGGCACAGACACCCCGCTACGGCCGCCTGGGCACGGCCCCCGGGGCACCGCCACCCCGGTACGGCCGCCTGGGCACCGCCAGCCGGGGCACGGCCACTGGGGGCACAGACACCCCGGTACGGCCACCCCGGTACGGCACCCGGGGCACAGACACCCTGGCACGGCCCCCGGGGCACGGCCCCCGGTACGGCCCCCGGGGTACAGACCCCCCGGGCTCGGCCACCAGGGCACGGCCGCCCTGGGTGCCGCCTCGGTTGCCCCTTCCAGGCTGGGCTGTGCCCGGTGCCGCCCTTGCCGGTGCTGGTGCGGGGTCCGGGTGAATTGGAGCGAGAAGAACCCGCGGGGAGGCGAGCTGTGCCTTTGGATACCGGGCAGTAAAGCCGTCAGCGTTGGGGGTCCGGTCGCGGCGCTTCCCGCGGGCTCCTGCTTTCACTTTTGCTTCCAGATATTAATGTGAAAGTGTGTGAGAGGGCATAATGAAAACGGGGTGCAGAGAAATGCTGGCTAAACTGATTACCCGGTATCCAGACTTGTGCTGGTTCCTGACCATACCCAGGAGCAGCGGATGGTTTCCAGTCTAGCGAGAGCACCGTCTGTCCCCCGGAGTACCTTTGTGCCTGCCCGTCCGGGGGTTTGCTGTGACAGGCTGTAGGAGTCTGGCGTTGCAGTCAGACTGGCCGAGCAGAGCAGCTCGTATCTAAAACTGCATCACCTTGGAGAACATACAGCTGCTGGTTTGTCTTGTCATTGCTACGACTTGGGCTTTTCTACTGGAAACCTTTTTTAACTTGTAGGGTGTTTAAGTGTAATTGTAAATTGTCCCTTTGATTTGAAAGCCTGTGCAGTTTGAACATTGTAGCAGGGAAATAACCTGCAGAAGAGAGGAATCCTGCATTTTCTGCAGTGTTCCCCCCTTTTTTCCTATGCCTTAGTTAGTTGTGTATTCCTACAGCCCATTATAATGGAAAGAGTTTAGTAGCTCCTGATTTTCCAGTTGTTCATTAGGCATTAATTTCAATGGGGTATCCTTATTTCGTTTATTATACTTTGCTTTTTGGTGTTGTCTTTCAAGGCTGACTTGGTTGGACTCCATTAACTTAAGTATGTGTTGGATCAGAGCTGTCTTCATTTAACAGTATCATTGGCAGCGTTTCATGCAGGACAGTAATATTTTGGTTACATAGGGAGCAGGTGGATAGGAGGCAAGGTGAGAGCAAAAAATAATAGTTACACAGAGAGGAAATTTGTTATTAGGAGAATGAATTGCTTTTGTCAATATTGTGATATTGTTGAGGATTTTCCTTGGATATTAAATACTAACAGACTCGAACGTATGAAAAGTCTTTTTATAAGTAAGTTGTGAATTTTTAAAAAACTTAGTAATACTAAAAAAAAAATTGGTAGTTTTGAATACCAGGCAACTCACAAATATGTGACTTAAGTACACTGTGTTGAAAAGCTGTTGTCCTCATGAATGGAGAACGGAATGAAGTTGCTCAATATCCAGATCTGAATTCAGAACAGGAGTATATCCTTAAGAAGTTCTGATGCCTTTTCTTCCAGCAGATGGAAATGGGAGCAGTGTAGAAGTTGTTTAATAAATGAACTGTTCAATTCTCCTTATTTTTAGCTAGACCGAAGCTTCTGTTAAGGTCTAATGGTCAAGTTTTCTCAGGAGAAAAGCCTCCCTTGCTTCCTTTAGCCCTGTTATTATTGTTTTCAGCAGTAGCTTGTGTCACTTCGTCGTTGTCCCCAGTTGAAATACTCAGTTTTCTGGGTGGTGGAAGTTTTAACAGCGTTTTGCATTTAATTATTTTCCCCTGTGGTTCTTGGGCTTTCTGGCTTTGTACTAAGGCTTTCTGTGCATGTCTTAGGAGAAAGGAGAGGAGGCAGAAATGTGTTTTCATGCAAATATCATTTTCATTAAAAGATACAAGCCCATGGGTAGTTACTCTGATACTACAGGTAATAAAGTTCAACAGTCTCTGCTTTATAATACATTTCTAAAGCATTGTGTCTTTTCTCTTTGCTCTATATCCACAAGTGCTCTTATTTAGTGTTTAAATAAAACTCTTCAGCTATTGCAGTTCTTAGTATATTAAAGCTTAGTCCTTAAAGATATTCCCTTCAGAAAACAGGTAGTTTAATCTAGGAGTTAGGAGCTGGCATGCAAAGGATATTTAGTGTGTGCCCTTCGTTTTTCATAATTCAGGTTTAGTTCATAAACTTAGGATTGTATGAGAACACTCTCGGTAGGTCATTTACCCTTCGCACTGCACAGTCAGTCTGAGAGTACTCCCTGTGCAGTGAAAGTGTTACTGTCTTGAGTATGTCAGCATTATGGATGGGAGTTGAGGAGAAATATCTCTGATGCTCAGAAAAACTGTCTCGCTCTCCTAGTTACAAATGTGAGGGACAGGAGAGGGCTTCTAAAAAGAGTTGCTGATCAGAGGAACAGCAGAAAAGCAGTGGTAACAAAGTTAGGAATAAATGTTGAAGTTCTAGTTAAATCTTCTTAATTCTGGTGGTGGAGGCTAAAGACATTGGAATTTATGCTCTTCCTTTGCATATATTAATAAAGAGGAACTTGGCTTTTAGGGGAATTGCAGGCATGGCATCCTTTGAGGTTGTACACCATGGGTGTTCTGTGCTGTAAGTTTTTAAACATCTTGATTGTGCGATTGTATTCTTTTTTATTTTGTAAGCAGACTTCCTAATTTTTTGACATGCGCTTGGTCAGTTAGTCCTGTGACAAACAGACAAAGCTTCTGCTCTGCAGTGTGTGTAAGATGATGCAGCCCTTGCTTTACTGATCCAGTTGCTCAAAGCCATGTTTGTTCAGTCACCTTTATGCAAATTCTGTTAATGATTTTGTTCCTTTTGTTTCTGTGAAAGTGAAATGCCTCTCTTGTGTATTTATAGATTGATTTGGATACTATTGATGTCAGCAATCTCAACAGACAGTTTCTGTTTCAAAACAAACATGTTGGAAGATCAAAATCACAGGTGAGGAAAAAGTCAGAGGAGCTCAAGTCATGTTGCTCAGTATTATTTTATGGATAGTGTTAGAAACATGTCACAATTTAGTTTCTACTGGGAAGAGGTAAGTGGTGTTTGATCATGGCTGTCCACAGCATTTCATTTTAAAAGTATTTAAATCTCTTAAGGTAGTCAACTTACTCGATACTCAACTGGTATCAAGTCTGTCTTTAGAAGGAAGGAAGAAATAATAAGTTTTTTTTTGTTTTCTTTTTTTTTGTTTTGTTTCTAGGTTGCCAAGGAAAGCGTGTTACAGTTTTGTCCAGAAGCTAATATTATAGCTTACCATGATAGCATCATGAAGTATGTTTGGTTTTAAGCTCTAATTACGTTTTGATTTGCAAGTACTGTGTTATTTCAATGCTACAATGGTGTGCTTTAAGGTATTTTACAAAGCTTCCTCAGTAAGGAGAAATAGCTGTAAGTGTGAGACTGCCCCACACCTGAGTGGGAGTGTGGATTTTGCATGAGTTTTAAGCTCTGGTAGTAAGCTGTAGTCATTTGCTTGTGTCTATTTTTCATTTTATTAGCAACATTTGCTGTATAAGTTTCTACACTGTAAGGATGCCCTGATGTCTTGAGCAATAATTAAATTAAAAGAAATGTGAATATTGAGTTTGTGATTAAAAAAAAATAAGTCCATTGTGTGAGTAGGTAACTGTTGTTTATATATGCCCCAAACTGTTAAAATTTAGTCTTTGCTATCTGCAGTCAGTGAGTGGTGTACAAGATTATGTAGATTTTCATTAGATGTTTCCTATGTTTTAATCTGTATTTGTCCAGTTTCTTAAAAATGGGTATCAGAGAACTGCAGTGTAAAGACACTGAAGTGTCAAGATTTCAAATCCCGTGTCTTGGCTCCTGAGGGCTTGGAGGCACAGCCAGACCCGTGGAGCTATCTCAGTCTAATGAATTATCCACAGTCTGATGAGCTATGGTAATTAAAGTGTGCATGCTTTAGCCACAGCTGATGGTTTTTAAGGTCAGTTACCACAGCTCAGCCAATTTACTCATTAGGTCAGAGTAGTTTAATCACTTTTCCTTGTCTGGCTGTTTCATTGGTCAAATTAGTACTAATTGCAGTAGCTTCCTTCCAGTAGCATAAAATTCATGCTGTCACCCAGCTTTAAAAGGGGTAGAAGACAAATGGGGCAGTTAAAGACTAGCTAAATTGTAATACGTGTAATTTATCACATGGACATCAGTCCAGCCTTTGCATGTGTAGAGTTTCTGTTGTGCCATAATAACCAGCATCCTTGATGTGCCATTTCAAGTGCTGTTTTTCTCTCCTGTAGCCCTGACTATAACGTAGAGTTCTTCCGCCAGTTTACGTTGGTTATGAATGCTCTGGATAACAGAGGTGAAGTTTCCACTATGGTTTTGTATTGGGACATGTTGCTTGTTCATAGAAACACAACTGTAACGAGTTCTTCTCTCAGCATTAAATAACAAGTGTCCTCTTAACCCACCTGTGGTTGGGCTGAGGCTTGTGTGCTTTGCTGGGAACTGGAAAGGATACTTAGTGCTTCAACTGGTGTTTTGAAAGTAAACATTAACTGCTGAGTTGCTGCTTTATGGGAACTGATGAGTGTTGTGGGTACATATGTAGCTTTGTTCAGTTGAGTTTGCTATGTTTAATAATGTAAATATGTCTTGTGTTAATGGGGAAGTGGACTTTGTGAAAATGGTGTAGTGCTCTGTAATGAAACAAGGCAGATAAGGATCAGCATTTGCATAGGAAGCTAGTCTGAATTTGGAGAAGTAAAACCTTTTTTTTTCCTAATTATTCAATTTTTTTTTTCAAAAACTCTTGGTTTGCAGCTGCCCGTAACCATGTGAACAGGATGTGTCTGGCTGCTGATATTCCTCTTATAGAGAGTGGAACTGCAGGCTACCTTGGACAAGTGACAGTTATCAAAAAGGTTAGGTTGTGTGTTACTCTTGTCATCGGCTATTTTGGACACCAGGGAGTTGGCTGTTTTGAGATAGAGTTACAGTTCATCTGTTAATAGCTTATACTGTCAGTATCCTTCTCAGTGTGACAAGTAAATACTTCATTTTTCACCAGGGAGTGACAGAATGTTATGAATGTCAGCCTAAACCAACTCAGAAGACTTTTCCAGGCTGCACAATCCGAAATACACCCTCAGAACCCATCCATTGCATTGTGTGGGCTAAGTATTTGTTCAAGTAAGTGATCTTTTAAAAAGATTTTAAAAGAAAGACTAGATACTGTGGTTCACTCTTCTGCTGTCTAAATCTACAGACAGAGAAATAAAATGGACACACTTTTTAGATGACTTATAAAGGATTTTAGATTAATTTTAAATCGTAAATTTTAAATTTAAATTACAATGCAAACCTCCAGTTCCTTGGTCTTGGTTTTGGGGTGGTTATTTTCTTTTTCTTTCTGTTAAAAGATGGAAGGTGGATTAGTACTTAGACCTTGCTCTGATATCACAGAAGGTTCTGGCAGAGTAGTTTGGCACAGCAGTGTAGGTTGAGTTATTTTATTCTTCATCTTTGTGTGAAGTGAACACGTTTTTCAGTTTAATGGGTGTATTAACAAGTGTAAAGTTTGTTGGAATCTTGGATATCCCACAGGTTCTAAAGATGCATTCAATACTGCAGTGTAAATATAAAGCTGGGTGAATTACTGAGTTCTGCAGAGCTGTTCTGCTAAATTCATTCTTGTATTGAGCACTTCGTGCTGTCAGTGTTTAGTGTGATGCATCCCAACAATTTCAAAAGCAAAGTATGAAGTGGCAGTCTGACAGCAAGAATTTTCAAGTGGCTATATATTTATTAACAGATATTTCAGTCTTTAACCAGTATGCTGAAATTCTAGTGTTGTGTTGTTGTTCTTAATTATTATATAGCCAGTTGTTTGGAGAAGAAGATGCTGATCAAGAGGTCTCACCTGACAGAGCTGATCCTGAAGCTGCCTGTAAGTGTGATACAAGCTGGTGGCTTACCCTGTTACTGAAATGTTCTATTTCAGAGATTATGACTAGTCTCTACATTTCTTAAACTCTATTTTCATTTAAGAGGATTCCATTTCCTGTACCTTTGGACAACAGGAGTTTGGGGAGTGTTAACTATAGTCTCCTTTACAGACCTTCATACACACTGTGCATAATTCAGTTCTCTCATCCTGCCTCTTAATAGATATTTGAAACCATTTCAGTTTGTTCGTTAACTTGGTGCATAGTGCCTACCAGAGGTTTTTTCATGGAAAATGTGCAAAAATGATCTTCAAAGTGACAGTAGTTCAATAGGTGAACTGTCAGAACTGTGGCCCTTGTAGGCAGCCTGACTAAAATGATCCCATTAGAATAGAGTGTACAGGAGTCACTGGTGTTCTCTGGCTGTTCTCAGATGGTGTGGGGAGAGCAGCTCTGAGGAACACCATACACTCACGGTTCCTGAAGTTCTAGTTAACACATCCAGGTGTAAGATGCGATATAGATGAACAGGTTTGCATATGTTTGGAGTCTCCTGCTCCCTTTGCAGCAAACACTTTTCCCCATGTGCCCAGAAACTTAAAGTGAAAAGTGAACTTGAAGTGCAAATGAAATACTACTGATCTTCACAGGATGGCCTTTTTTCCCCTTTATCTATTTGGAAGTGATGGTTTCCTTCCCTGCATCTGGAGGCTTGTCCTTTGAACAGAGAACTGGGTGATATTTGTAGTCACTCTGCCTTTTCCACTCCTATCTGAGGGTTTGCAAAGAACTGCAGGGATTGTGCGTGAACTCTTATAGCCTGCAACACTTCAGCATTTACTTACATAGGAAATAAGTCCATTTTCAGTGATGTTTTTGTAACTATTCAGTATTTTTCAGTAAGGACAGTAATGATAGTTACTGTGAGGTGGATAAAGCATCACTGTTCGTTGCTTCTTGTGGATCCTTTGATAGATAAATGGACTTTTGGGGGAGGAGCTTAGGGGATCCTCCGACTCTTCAGATTCTTTGAACATCAGATAGTGACCACTGAACAGGTTGTTTCTACAGGAAGTGCAGAATGAAATTGGTGTGCCTTAAAAAGAGTTGCATATAAAGTAACTTAAACAGTGTCTGCTGGGGTACTTGAAAGGTAGCAGACACAATGCCAGTTACTTCAGCAGAGCTACCAGGGCAGTTACAGGAAGGGTGAGCTGCAGCCTTGTGTCTGTAGTGATGCTGCTGTGGTCACAGGAGGTATGTGAGTGCCAGGGTTTATCCCCAGCTGGCACTGCCCACCCTGCCCTCACTGCTGCTGCCCCTGCCCCTGAGAGGAAAGCCAGACAGAAAGGAAAACTCACAGCTTGAGATAAGAGCAGTTTCATAATGGAAACAGAACAAATCTAGTACTAATTATAGTAATAATTGGAATAAAAGGAAGATAGAGGGAAATAAAACTCAAGACAAACCAGTGGTGCAGCTGCTGAGCGCCCGCTGACTGATGGGTGTCCAGCCAGTGCCCAGGCAGTGACCGGTCCCTCCCAGCCAACTCCCCCAGCTCATGTGCTGAGCTCTGAAATATCCCTGTGGCCAGCTCAGCTCAGCTGTCCTGGCCCTGCTCCCTTCCAGCTCCTTGTGCTCCTGCTTGCTGGCAGAGTGTGGGAAACTGCAAAGTTCTTGACTTAGAGTAAGCTCTTGGCAAGAACTGAAGCAGCCTGTTATCAGCATTATTACTGAATCTGAAACACAGCACTGGACCAGCTACTGGAAAGAAAATTAACTCTCTCCCAGCCAAAACCAGTCAGGGAAGAGTCAATGCAACCTTTGTAAAGGGAAGTTGTGCCTTGCGTGGTTCTGCAGGTCCTTTGAAGGGAGCAGCAAACCTGTGGAGGAGCAGGTCTGGCTGATCTACACCATTCTCAGAAACTCTTGTGAGAAACCTGAGGGAGATAAACAGCCAAGGGGAGAAGAAGGGTGCAGATCCTGAAGTTGACAAACTACTTGAGTGGTAGAGATAAATGGTGAATAGAGGAGTGTCTCAGTTGGAGGTGTGTGCAGTTCAGCACAGATGATTAAGCAAAGTCACTGGGAATAATAATGATGAGGACTAACTGCAAAAAGTAGTAGAAAACTTCACAATGCAGAATGACTTGGCAATGAGACATGAGGCAGATAAATGTGAAGTAATGCAAATGATGCATTGATGAAAGGGGGAACATCCACAAATTTACATCTCGGGTGATGGTCTCTGAGTTGATTTTCTCAGTCAAGATGTTAATGGATAGTTTTATGAAAAAAGCAGTCTGCTGTTACTAGACATATACATGATATAGATATACATGTTATTAGATATATACATGATAGCAATTATTGGATGTGACTGGGAAAGAAAGAAAATTATTAGCATCTGTACATGGATTTTTCTTGTGTAAGAATAACCAGAGGTAGGAAGCTGATTTTTTTTTCTTTTTGCTGTTGAAGTCCCAGCAAGCTACGACTCTTAAGCCAGGAAAAGAGACTCCTAAAAGAGGGTGGTTAGTCATTTATGAAATCCCAACACTGTGGGGAAAATTAATGGGAAACAATTGTTCACTGTTTCTGCCAGCAAAGGAATTGGGGTGACATCAAGTTAAATCTGTGAGTTGCAGAGGCAAACAGGAGCAGGCACACTGTGTCTAATTCAGCTTTTGCTGGGTGCATTAAGGGCAGTTTATGGTCTCTGCGTAATTTTGGTTATTCTCTGGGGGAAGTATTTGGATGGGATTTTCCTTTTTTTCTTTTTTAATTAAAATATTGGTTATCACTTTATTAATAGGGGAGCCAGCAGAAGCAGAAGCCAGAGCACTAGCATCCAATGAAGATGGTGAGATTAAACGTGTTTCAACTAAGGAGTGGGCTAAATCAACTGGATACGATCCAGTTAAACTTTTTACTAAGGTATCTTCTTTACCCCAAATAAATGTCTTTATTTGAAGTGTATGAAATGCTTTAAAGTTAAGTCAGAACTCAGCTCAGACACTTAATGCTATCCATCAGTTCTGTGATTATGTTATGCCAGTCACCAGTTTTGCTGTGGTGTTGGTCTCCTGCAGCACCAGCTTGTTCTCTGGCATTCCATGGGCATCTGTGCAAGTGGCTTCAGCAGCTTGGCCACACTGTACAGAAAGAAACCGTTTGAACCGCTTTTAATATTAAAAGTGTATTTTGCTTCTCTAGGAGTTTCACTGAGAACCAGTCTGAGGATCTAAAAGCTATCAGTTATCTTCTGTGTATAATCAGGCTCTGGCATAAGAAAATACAAACTGGTTCAGTAGTTTTCCTTCCAAACAGCTACTGAAAGTGGATAAATACAGGAAATGAGTATCAAGTGTAATGTTCATAGGGAGTAATAACTTCCCTTTGGAAATTCATTGGCATGATGACTGTCTTAGGGAGAGCATACAAAGAGCTGTAGTGATGGCTTTGGTAGGCAATGAACCCATTCCTTGGACTATTGACTTCTGATTTTCACTTCACTCCAAATTAATCAGAGCTGTGTCTGCTCTAAGCAATAAGTGTTAGAAAGCAGGGAATAAGTTTTTAGAATCTGATTTTATGTAAATATTTTCAAGAAGAAAATATAAACCTCATAAGTCTAATGCTCATTTTTCAGTTTCATGGCAGATGTAAAAATAGGATGTCTTTTTTTTTTTTTCCCTCGCTTTAATTTTTTTTTTATGTTTCCTAGCTTTTCAAAGATGACATTAGATATCTGCTGACAATGGATAAGCTGTGGAGGAAAAGAAAGCCTCCAGTGCCACTGGACTGGGCTGAGGTACAAAAGCAAGGTAACCATCCCTCTTCCTGCTGTGTATTTTTAGTTATACCTTTGATTTATTAATGCATCTCTGTGATACGTACATTTTTTTACTGTCACAGCTGAGTACTGATAAAGAACATATTAATTCCTTGTACTTTCTGAAGATTTCAAATTTTTATCTGAATGGAAAACATTTTTCTAAGACTGTTTTGCAGTCTTTCTTTTAGATACTCAGTATTGGCTGTAGAAAATACACATTTAACAAAATTCTTTGTCAGCCTATCCTAGGACACCTTACCATGAGCACTGATAGATTTTTCTCTGAAAGGTTTGTTTAAAATGTACATTTGCTGTAGTTTGTGCATGTCTGGGTGACTGGTATAATAACTACATCTGCAGTTTTAAATGCACTTTTTTTGGGGCTGCTGTAGGTTTAAGGATATTGTTCTTTGTTTTATAAAATACTTAATTTTGCTGAAATTGGAAAATCATTTGAGAAAACTTTTGTGGAATTTATAAATACTCCTGATCTAAATTTTTTTTCCTTTTTTTTCCCAAAGAGCAAAACATGTCTGACCAACAAAATGAGTCCTCTGCAGTGTTGAAGGATCAGCAGGTTCTCAACATCAGGAGCTATGCAGACCTGTTTTCAAAGAGTGTTAAAACCCTGAGCATTCATCTGGCTGAGAAGGCTGATGGAGAAGCACTTATATGGGATAAAGTTAGTTTGCCATATATAAACCAGTTATATACTCTAGATATGTAGCACAAATATTAGTTGGGCTCATTCACTTTCATTCCAAAATAATACTGCTTGGAACAAAAGTGTCTCCTCACTGACAGCACTTTTCATATAAACAAATATATTCTTTAAACACTGTATTTTGTAACTCAGTGTAAGGATTGACTGTTGTGATGTAAAATAACTCAGTTCACCAACTTCTAAAAGCATAAATTCACAGGTATTTGTTGTATTTTGAGTTTTGAAGATACTTTAATAATGCAACTATATTTTGTCCTTCTTATCTTCCCCTAAAGCATGCTCTTGATTGGCGAGGGCTCTCCTGAGCTGCACATAATAATAAGCTCTGGCAAGGGGTGCTCAGTACGAGTTTTGCTGAAGAAGACAAGAATTTTCTCTTTTAGAACCTCAGGCAGTATCATCTTCCTGCCATCAGTTTTCATTTGGCATAAGAAAAAAATATTTTGTAAACACAGGGTGGGGCAAAATAGTAAAATATTGTCGTAACAGGTAGTAAAAATAGTTATTTCTGAAACACCCAGTGTTTGAAACTGTTTCAGTGTTGAAATTCAATGTTGAAAATATTTAAACCATTATAAGATTTAGAGACTTTTTTTTTTTCCAACATGCAAGGCATTTTATTAAATCTAATAGTCTCATTTTCTACTGAAATACATGTTTTGAAAGGTACTTGGTATTTAAAGTATTACTGCTCTGTCTAAATACACCATTTGAAAGAGTAATTATATTGACTTTGAAATGCAATTGTGTACTTTTTTTAAAAAAACTTTGTGGGTTTTAAGGTTAGGAACCATGTATTGCAAACTATTTCCAAAGAGTAATATGATTTTTAAATGCTTTTTGTATTAACCTCTTGTTAGGATGACCCTTCTTCCATGGATTTTGTCACTTCTGCTGCAAACCTCAGGATGCATGTTTTTGGAATGAACATGAAGAGCAGATTTGATATCAAGTGTAAGGCTAAAATATAACATTGTTTTATTTAAACACTAATGTAAATAATGTAAACTTCTTGCTTTCATTTGCTGTTAAAAATCTGCATACTCTTGCTTATTTTGCAGCAATGGCAGGAAACATTATCCCAGCTATAGCTACTACCAATGCAGTAATAGCTGGTCTGATAGTGCTGGAGGGTTTGAAGATCTTATCAGGAAAAATAGACCAGTGTAAAACGGTAAGTGGGAACAAGAGACTTTGCTGTCTTGTTATTTATTATTTGTTGAAAAGTTACATTTAACATCTTTTTACTAATGTGTTGGTTTTACTCACGTTTTGCTTCAGTAGATTCTGAGCGTGCCGGGAACTCTCAGTCACAATGGAAAGAGAAGTGCAGGTGTCAAGGATGATTAAATTCCCATGATTTAATGAAAGTTTGCTGCTAGATAGGAGAGGGAACCAGACTGCCATCAGCTGAACGTGGTTGTTTCACATTGCAGATATGTTGGGCAGTAGCTGCTCAGTCAGCACAGGTGTCAGTGGGGACTGGCAGGGCTGAGACTGCCCTGCCCAGCAGGAATGTCAGAGGGGACCAGTGCAACCTGTGGGGCTAAGAGAAGAAATCTGTAGGAAAGCAGGCTTTGTCCATGCTGTTACTTACAGAATAACTTGTTTTCTTCTTGCTTGTCCTCAAGATTTTTCTGAACAAGCAGCCAAATCCCAGGAAGAAGCTGTTGGTTCCTTGCTCTTTGGACCCACCAAACCCTAATTGTTACGTATGTGCCAGTAAGCCAGAAGTGACTGTGAAACTTAACGTACACAAAGTTACTGTGTTAACACTCCAGGATAAGGTAAATCTTGAGTCATAGCTACAGCTTTCCTTTTGATTCTAATCCTGTACATTTTTAAAGTTGGGGTTTTGTTCAGATTCTTCTTTAACTGAGTATCACCTGTTTATATTTACATTTCTCTCAGCCACAAGAAGAGCTGGGTTAACCAACATGCTTCTTGCCCGTGTGTGCCCTATGTCTTGTGAGGAATGCTTGCATTTTGTAACTTTTTAGTGGTTTTAAAGCCTATTCATGTCTGACAACAAAAACTTAAATTTGTATTTCAGTTGAGTAGTTCAGTAGCCGCATTGCAGTTGTGTCATCGCAATTGATTTGTAATTCTAAAAAACTTTTCAGCATATCTGAACCTGGACATACCAGACATTTAAAATATAATAATTTTGCTTATGGAAATGAGAAAAAAAAGTAGATGCCTGAAAATGAGCCAGGATAATAAAATCAATGTAATTCAAGATTCTTTTTTTGTAAGTGTTTTTAAGTCAGATATTGATTAAATAACCATATTCATATTTTCAGATACTGAAAGAAAAATTTGCTATGGTAGCACCAGATGTACAAATAGATGATGGAAAGGGAACTATCCTTATCTCTTCAGAAGAAGGAGAAACAGAAGGTATGCATACTGAAGTTTTTTAGATAAGAGTAGATAAAACCTTGGAAGAAGTCGTACAGCATGTGTGTATGGCAGGTGTTGCAGTGTTCTTCCTCTAGACTAATTTTGGAAGAGAACTGGATTTGCAAGTATTTTAAGTGGCCTGGGAAGAGCCAGTATATTGTCTATAGGCCTGCATGTCCAGTTCAGCTTTCCTGCATGAAGTCTTTTCAGCTGGTGTGTCAGATTCCTTCTGAAAATAGGTACCTGTTTGCAAGCCCCCTTCATTTTCTTGTTCTTAGCTGGTGGTCTGCTTATGATGCTTGTAGGCACTGCTGTAATACAGGTATCGCCTCCAAAATGTTCCTAAATTAACTGTGAAGTGCTTGAATGTGATGCAGGACGAGTAAGTCAAACTAAGTAGGTTCAGCTCCTAACAGGCTTAAAAGTCAGCTTTTACTTTAGATATAGCTAATAAATGTTAATCTTATGTTTCTTAAAAGTTCTGGAGTATTCCTTTCAGCGTATTTATTCAGATGTAAAGGATCTTTTTATAAATAGCTGTAAATACTGCAGGGTTTTTTATTGTTTTGCAGGAAATAACCCCAGGAAATTATCAGACTTTGCAATTCGAAATGGCAGTCGGCTACAAGCAGATGATTTCCTCCAGGATTATACCCTGTTAATCAATGTGCTTCATAGGTAAGGACTCTGAAATAATGATTTGGGTGTTTATATGTGGAACACTCCACAGAGAATTTTCCACTCGGAATTGTAAATACATGAATGAAGTTTGAAGATTTAGCTGCTGAAAGAAAATATAGAGGTACAAGAGGAATTGTTATTATTTTTATCATATTACACAGTTTAAGGTTTTTGGTTTGGTTTTGTATTGGGGGTTTTTTGTTGTGGTTTTGCTTTTTATAACAGTATCTGAAAGAGGTTTATTTGATTAATTTGTCGTTACACAACAAAAAAAACAGTGCAAAAACAAATTTACTTTTGGGGCAACCAACAAGCAAGAAACTGCCATTTGGGAAAAAAAAAATTTTAAAAAGGCAAAAAAGCACCAACTTGCTGGGGTAATAGTAATAGATTCTCTGATTGACTACCTGTGTTCAGAAGTCACTGTGAAATAACTGGTGAGTGTATTTTTTCCTGAATAAGTAATAGACATTATATAGACAGTAAGTGAACACGCTGCACATTCAGTGAGGAGTGGGACATTAAAGAAGACAGATAAGCTCAGGTAGTGGTTTTTCTGACTCCTAAGCATGTTAAGGCATGGCACTGAGTGGAACAGTGTTTATGAACAGACAAAACATAAATTACAAAGGAAGACTGAAGAGCTTTTCCTCTTTTTCAATATGTTTTTCTCCTTTTGTCATAGTTGCAGGATGCTCTAATACTTGAATGATGTTTTCTTTGTGAAAAAGACGGGAGTTTGTTTTCACCTGGCTGTTTTAATGTGTTTTTCTGCAGTGAAGACCTAGAAAAAGATGTAGAATTTGAAGTTGTCGGTGATGCCCCTGAAAGAGTTGGCCCTAAGCCATCAGAACCAGCATCCAAGAACATAAGCAATGGTAGTGATGATGGAGCACAACCATCAACATCAACAGGTAAATAACAGTAATCACTATTTAATGAAACAAGACAGTCTTTCAGTAGTGCAATCCAATTAAAGTAGTTGTCTTCAGTTTTATGGCTTAACTTTGCCAAAACAAAATCAAGAGCATTTAAGTTGCCTGTGTGTATAACTGTGATATTAAATAGAAAAATGTGTATTTACAGTTGTTACCAAACACACAAAAGTTTACAGTAAATACAGCTTGAAATTGTATTCTTTACCTGGCATTGGCTTGGTGGGGTGTCAGCTTAAATGCATCATTTGCACAGGGATGTCAGTAAGGTTTGGCCCATCCTAACTCATGGTCACCCTGCTGCTTGACAAAAAAAGAATCAACCAAATTTATCCCTTTCTCCCTAAAGAGAAGGGACTCTCCTCGTGCAGACTGTTTCTTTGAACACACTCAGAATAGTTTAACTTCAGTGCGAATGGGACACATAAGAAGTGCAAGCTAAGGAACTGGAAACATCCCACAGTTTGGTGGGGACAGTGTGAGAAGCCAAGTACTTGCTGTGGCAGAGGAGAGTCAGGGATCCTTAGTTCTGTTTACACTTGGGAATGGTGTTCCTTTGCCTGCCACATTTAAGGGATGTGCACATAATTAAGATACGTGCACAGGTTTGTAGTCACTTGCCTCCTGTTTTAGGGAAGATTAAATTTTAATAGCATGCTAAAATTTACTTCAAATTGTATTAAAAATTACAAAACCAGCATAAAATTAGTTTTTACAGTGAATTTGTGCTTAAAAACAAACTAAATCCACTAGAGGTCTTGAAAATTTGTTTGGTTCTATTTTGCCCTTGTATAGTATCCATTGTTATCTTCTAGCTCTGTAAGTCTGCTCACCCTTCCACTTCTCTCTGTCTCTGTGGGTTCTCTCTCACAGAGTGTGGCATCTCCTGGGAGTTCTGCTGAGTGTGGGAGGGAGAGGAGAGTCTTCACTACAGCTTGGGGGGTGGAAAAGTGCTTTTCTCAACAACTGCTACAGACAGCTTGTGATTCTTCTGTTTTGTACATGCAAAAAAGTCACACAATCACAGAATGTGCTGAGTTGGAAGGGACCCACCAGGATCGAGTCCAACCCTCAGCCCTGCCCACGACCCTCCCCAAGAGTCCCCTCCTGTGCCCCAGAGGATCATCCAAATGCTCCCGGAGCTCTGGCAGCTTTGGGGCTGTGCCCACTGCCCTGGGGAGCCTGGGCAGTGCCCCACCACCCTCTGGGAGAAGAACCTTGTCCTGAGATCCAACCTGAGCCTGCCCTGACACAATTCCAGGCTGTTCCCTGGGTGCTGTCCCTGGTCCCCCCAGAGCAGAGATCAGTGCCTGCCCCTCCTCTGCCCCTCCCAAGGAAGTTGGACCTGCAATGAGGTCTCCCCTCAGTCTCCTCTTCTGCATTTCCCTAATTCTTGAGTTACTGCAATATTTTCCATATCTCTGGTGATGAAGGAATAACAATGTGAAAACCATATTTTGTAATCATTTCAGGGAAATTCAAAATACTCTTGCAGTTGAATGGCAAAGAATATGGATAAAGAATGCTCCAAGATGTATTTCTTGAACTAGAGACATGCTTGTTTTTATGTATGAAAATCAGTTGGAGAGCAGATTGTCTTTACAGTATCCGTTGGAATTAACCCCCTGGATTTTGCAGCTCCGGATCAGGACGATGTGGTGATTGTTGACTCTGAAGACGAAGGTCCTTCAGGCAATGCTGATGACGATGTGGAGAGCAGGAGCCTCAAGAGGAAACTCGCCACGGAGTGTGAGTGTGTGGGGGCAAAGAGAGCTCGTGCGGGGCTGGCGGCCGAGCAGGACGACCTGATGATCGTGGATTCGGAGGATGAAGGTACTTCAGGCAGCGCCGAGGAGGAGAACAGGAGCCACAAGAGGAAATTAGAGGAGAAAGGGTGCGAGTACGTCGCTACCAAGAGCGTGTGCTGAGCTGGCAGCAGAGCAGGGCCAAGAGCCTTTGACTGAACACGCAGATGCCCCTTGACAGGATGATTCAGATAATGTAATACTGTAACAGCATGTTGTGTTGGGATGTGAAAAATGTCCAGAACTAGACTAATTTTAAGGCCTTGGTTCAAAGTGAGTAAGTGAATACCAAATCACTGGCTTAACTAATTTGTGTCTGTTTCTCTTGATGATAAAGCTCTCGTGTCAGTAGACTCTTTCAGAAGTTTTTTTCCATATTAATTCCATATATTAAATGTAGTAGAAACATAGTTTATAAATACTTACAGATAAGCATTTGCTTAAACAGTCATGGAAAAAAAAGCATGTTATTTCTGTGTAAATACCTCTTAGGTATCATCCAACAGGACAAAAAAACCTGCTCTTGTTTAGCAAAATCTGATGCCTGGATTTTAAGCAACTACATTTTTTGTTTTTTCTGTGATGATTACCTTTGAAGTGTCCCAGCAGTGGCCTGCCTGCACATTTACTTATCCCTTATTCCATGTGTGAGGGCTTCACCTCCAGCATTCACACAATCACAATGCTTGAAAAAAACATTTTTAGCCTAGTCCTAAACATTTTTCACACCCTGAACAAGTAAAGAAAAAAATTCAATGAAGCAAATTAGTGCCATGTTCTAACCGTGTTCTTAAACATCAGCTGGCACTATGTACATTACTGTAAAACTGTTAATTTACTCCAGTTTTTCAGCTCGTACTGCCTGGTATGTCAGTGTAAGAAGCAAATTTTTGTGTATTGTTACAGTTTCAGGTTATTTATATTTGATGTTTTGTAAACTCAGATACTACTACTATACTGTACATCTGATGGACCAAATAAATAACATCTGAAATACTTGCTATATTTGCTTGCACAGTCCAAGATTATGCTGACTTATGGGATTTTACAATGTATAGCCTTCAAAAATTACTGTATTATTTCCATTTTTCTAAACATAACCTAGTAGTACAGAACTTAATCTTCACTTGTTTGAGGTGAAAGGGGAATTTTTTTAATAAAACTTTTGTGAATGTTTTTTTTCTTGGACAATCGGTTATTGGGCTTCTCAGCTGAAGCAGCTGCACCAGCACCCCTGTGCTCTCACCCCCTCCTGCCTTGAGAAAGAAGAAAGCACTGATTTTTATGTTACACTTTGTGCATGGGACACAAATGCAATGTTTAGAGTCAGTATCTTAAAACCTACTGCATTTGTTGGTAGCTCTCAAAACTATCAGTGTTGGTTCTTCGAACACATTAATTGGCCATTTCTGTCACTGTACCAAAATTACCTTCCAACTTCGTGTGAGTGAACTAAAGCTGCTTCTGTTTGTGGGTAAGTATGCAGAGTTAGCCTTTCAGAGCACAGCAGCTGAGCAGCAACGTTTATTATGGTACAGTTTGCAAAGGGAATGACTTTGAAACAGAAAGTATAGAGCGTAAATGGAAAAAACAAACAAAAAATACCCAGCCCCTTTTTATGTTTTTGTTCCTCCCTATCTGGTTCTGCCAGTACAAAGGCCAGCTCGTGGTCGTGTTAAATTGCCAGTGCGGTGCAGAACTGCTTCTGTGGGGCAATTAATGTGTTATTTCTTCTTTTAGGTAGCAACAGTCATATGCAGTGGCTTGTTTGGAGGCCTAAAACTTCACTGTTCAATTAAATCCTTTAGAGTTGGCTGCTGCTTGGCCAGCAGGAGCAAAGACTGAGAGGAAAAGCTGTAAACAATAGGCTAAAAATCCAGAAAGGATTTTCAATGCTACAGTGGAAAATGTCTTGCTGTAAACAGCTGAAGCACTAGAATTTAGTGTCTGGTGACATCTTCCAAAATTTAAGGCTGGCATATTTTGGCTTTAAGCTTTATTAAAAATAAAATTATTGATTGATTAAATTTAGCTTTCAAAAACTCTTCTAAGAGTAGAGGCTAAAATTGTGGTAACTTACTGTATTAGTTTTACTGAAGTTGAGTATTAATGATTTGGAAGTTGAGTGGTGTATGAGCTGAATCAAAATAACATGTCACTGACTGATTTAGGGGGTGAAGAAATTTAGGGGGTTCTACTGAGTCTTACTGGTTTCTATTCCTTAACTTCATTGTTCTTACGGCACCAGTGAGATGAAGTTTTAGAAGAGCATTAAGCAATTCTAACATTGTGTTACCGTTTGGTTTGCAGCACGAAAGGCCAGAATTCACCTGCACCAGCAGCTACCTCGGGATGTGTTTAGAAGATGTAGTTGTGCCACTCGTGTCTGGGCAGGAAGGAGTTACATGGCCAGAAAATGCTCCCAGATCCTCCTTTAACGTTGAAGGGAATGATTTTTACTGAAATGCAAACTGCTGCTGTGCTAAATGAAAAGCTGCTTTTCAGAACTGATGGAGTGTGAGTGTCCTTAATTGGCTACTAGTCACCAACATTGTATTAATGTAGAATTTTCCAGCTTAAACTTTCTCTTGCTCTTAAGAAAAAATATAAATTGGAGCATTTATTAAGCTTTCAAGTAATTAAAAAAATAAGCAACCACTTTTCAACTGACAACCTGTTCAACTCCTAATAGCAGTAATAGTCACATGGAAGGAAGTGTAGTTGGAAAGCATTTGATTTAAATGTTAAAACGGAGAAGTTCTTCCCAGTGCTTTGGCATAGCAACCCTAAAGTAGGCTCCATCTTCACAAACAATTTTTGAGCCTAGCTAGCTAGTTTACAAATTGCTATTTGCAGTGATATAAATTGACTCTTCTGTCCCAGAGTTCTCTACTTGTTTGTTTATACTCATGCAAAATTCTGTAACACAGAATTTTCTGGCTGGTTTTACAGAAACAATTAATTCCTGGTGCTTGAATGTTTTATTTCCTTAGTGAATGTGAGTGCCATGTATACACAAGAAAAAGGGTGGAATATTAGTGTAGTGGAATGCAGCTGGGAATGTATCACTGTCTGCTGTTAGTTCAATATCCCTTTTCTACAGTGGAGCATGGAAAGGAATATTGACCATTGAAGATAGACAACAGTTAATTAGAGATAATCCTTAAGTTACTCTGACTTAGGGTAGAGGAATTAAAGCATCTGGAGGATCACCCTGATGAAAACTGTTCAGGAGGAGGAACTGTGGGGCCCTGCTGCCAGCCAGCCTTGTGCCAGCCCGTTTCCTGAAGAACAACTGCAACTTGCAGATAACCAGTTCATGTTTGTAGTAGTTCTGTCTGACATTTTAGTTTTACTTTATGAAACCATTTCATAGCTGAACCTCAGAGAGAGGTGCATCCTTTCCTGGCCTCTCAACTGACAGCTTGAGGCAGATTGATGTGCCATTTCAAGTTCTGACCTTTACAACAAAGGCCTCTTGCTAACCCATTTATTAGATCCCAGAAGATAAAATAAGCTTGTGTTCCGTCTGGAGATACCATCGATATCTGCTTCAAGCCTTACTTCTTCTGCCCCAGAATTTTAAATTTGGATTAGAACACTAAATAAAATTAATAAATAAAAAAAAATTCAGGGAAATAAATTTGGATTCGTTCTTTTTCTGTGCCAATAGGCAGAGATATTTTTCTTCACTTTGCAGCTCTAAGGACAAAAAGCCCTCCACTTTGTGCATCTAAAATACTGGACATTGAAGAAAGCAGTAGTGAGGGTCAAAGTAATACAACAAATCTTACACAAGTTAGTTGCCTGTTTTTTGCTTGCCTGAAATTAGCCTTCTGCTTCAATACTAGCCCAGGAATAACAGAGATCATTTACCTGCAGACAATTTAATTTGGAGACCTTGATTCTTTAAGGGAGGAATAGGATGAAGTAAATACATGTGCTGGTAGATACAGCTTGATAGTTGTCTTTTTTAAAAGAAGAAAATCCCTGTTCAGATACATGTTATGTGTGTCATCAGCATATTTCTTCACTCACACAAGGAGAAGTGAGAAGTTTGCAGTACGATTTCCAAAAGAAAAGATGCTTAGGGAATGGCTCTGCCAGTCCTTCCAGCAACACTGGAAGCTCCTTGGAAACAATTCCATCACTGCAACACTGAGGAAGTGGCTGTAGACGAGAAAAGACAGACCCACAGAAGCTGCTCCAGTGGCATTTTGGCTGTTCAGGTGTGGTACTCACCTACTGGGGGTCCCTCTGCATGTCCATGTGGGCTTTCTACATCTTGCACATCTAACCAGTAATAACTGGAGGTAACAGGAGTGTGCTGGGGGGAAAAGGATGGCAAAGATGCCGAACTAGAAGCTTGGGAAGCTGCTGGGAGCTGTGGAGATCACAAAGGGGACAGGGTAAGGGTGGTATGTAGGTGGACCTGGGAGAGAACTAAAGATGCTGTAGAGGAGGAGGGTGGGATGCAAGAGCCCTGACAGTCCCTTGAGGGATGTAAGTGAATGTGGTGGGAGGACCCTGGAGACCCTGTAAATAGCGGCTAAGGACTGGGGTGAGTGCAGGGCAGAGTTCTCTGGGATACAGGGCTGAGGAGACTGCAGCATTATTCTGTGACATTGTTATATTGCTGCCAGGTAGGGAGGGCAGTGCTGGGGGCTGCCTCCTCTCCAGTGGGTACAAAGAGGCACAACCAGTGAGGCTGCTGCTCTTCCCCAGCGGAGCTTGGGGGGCTTGGGTCTGGCAGTCTGACCCTCATGAAGAGTTTCTGTTCTTTGTTCTATATTCTAATGCTGTCTCATTTCTTAATTGGATGATGGTTTGCAGTATTGTAATCAGGACTTTATCACATCAAGAGAAATTTCAGCTCCGTGGAGTCCCAAGTTTGTTTTTATATTTCCAATTCTCTGAAATAAGAATCTGTACAACCTAAGACCTCCTTAAATGTATTGTGGGTGCGCTGCTGACAGAGCCGACTAACTAAATTTTGGATTTATGCAAATGTAGTGGCTGCTAACTGATTGCATTTGAATACACAGCAACTGTGCCCTGAGACTGCAGGACCGTGTGTCTGGGGCCATGTGCAGTCTCCAAAGGATGAGCCAATAAACTGCATTGGACAAAAGTGTTACTATCTGAAATATGTAAGAGAAGTGGAAGGCGAAACTATAAAAGAAATCAGATACATAAATGGTGTATTAATCACAAGTGCTTGGACATATGTTGTCTGTCTGACCCAGCACGTTCACAAAGCGCCTGTTGTGACTGGAATTTTACAGGGTCTGTCCCGAGTTATGTTTGTGCAGCACACTGAATAGCTGCATTTGCCGTGAATAAGAAGAATGTAAAAAATGTTAAATAGTGTTTTATTGCAGATTTAGAATGAGAAATGACCTGTAAGCCTGCAAAGTAGTGCTAGTCAGAAATATTTTAAATAGTTGTGCCTAGAAAAGGCAGCCATTCAAATACAATGTGTTCTGTCCACCAGAAGATGGTGCCCTAAAACACGCTCTATAATTTCAATTTTTAGGAGCTGTGATCAACTGCAAGTGAGAATTTAAAAAAAGAGGTCAGAATAGAGTGATTTGCAAACAAATCACTCGAGTCCAAATGCATATTAACATCCAGACTTCATATTTCAAAATGTTTTCTTAGACTTAAAGTTATCACAACACAAATTATCATACAGGATCCAAACAAGCAAAACAAAGCAATATAAACCCAATACAGCTACCACTTCAGAGAAAATCAAAACTTCAATCTTCCATCCCAAAATAAAAACATTTCTTAGCATAATTTTTGTATGAATTTCACAAGGTTTTTTGGTGTTCTCTGTTTGTTTGGCTTTGTTTTCTTTCATCAGGCTTAAAACAGAGCAGAGAAAAAGAATAATCGTTAACATTCCTCACCAAGAAATTAATCAATCTTAACACTGGAAAACCTTGTGGACTTCAAGGTATAATTCCATTGATTTCTTAATGCTGGAGACAAAGAAGGAAATTGCAGCAGGTCAGGCAGCATCCTGTTCAAAAAGCAAATCTGTGGAGCAGCTTCCAGTGGTTGAATTGATGAAGTGAGACAAAGAACTCCCTCCTGCACTGTCAGGGCACCCAGGTCTGATGGAACACACGCGGCAACACCAGTCAGTGGGATTTTTGCTCTTCTCTTCAAGAGGGCTGAAATTTCCCTGGTGAGTTCTTACATTTACAGATTCCCTTCTTTGTTGGTAATAAACTGTTTGCAGCCGAGGAAGCAAACCCCCAGCAGGTCTCCCTGCCTGCTGGCTTGGGCAGCGTTCCCTTGCAGGCACTGGGAATTACCAGGAGCAGGAAAGTGCTGCCTGTGAGGCCCAGCCAGCTGATATTCACAGATCAATAACTCCACCTGGCTGCTTTGCTCCCTTTGAGTCCTAGACAATGGAGTTTATTTAACAGAAGCAGCTGGCTTTCCTTAACATCTGATTTACCATATAACTTAAAATCAGGCATAAGGATTACCACACCAAGCTGTGAAATGAAGTTCAGCTTTTATAATACTCTGACAGCTCTCGTGCTCTTAGTTGCAGAAGTGTGAGCCTTCTTGCAATATATACATTTTACTGATAGTTGTTGTAATTAAGCAAGTATATTGAAAATTAGGCGGGGAGAAGGCCACATCAGGAATGTCAAGCTTCAATTACCCAGTACTTTGGGTTTTCATCTATATAACTGAGGAGAATGATGGGGGTACTTAGCAGAGCAAGAGCAGCTGTAATTCCACACTTCTTGTTTGCACAGCCTGGTACAGATGGTCCTCTGTGAGAAATGCAGCAGTGCCTGAGTGTGCTGAGTATCACTGCAGACACACTGATTTCACCTCTGTGGCTGCAGGGTGGGTGAATGGGGTGTTCTTTGTGTGTGTGGCAGAAACACAGCTCCCTGGTGGAGAGGGGTCAGTGGCACTGCCCCTGCAGCAGGGCTGGCACGGGAACACAGTGCTGGGATACT
Organism: Grallaria varia; assembly: GCA_013396735.1. NCBI lineage: Eukaryota > Metazoa > Chordata > Aves > Passeriformes > Formicariidae > Grallaria > Grallaria varia. The sequence continues at coordinate 61,025 of VWZG01006903.1, forward strand.
CTGGGCCAGGACTGAGCAGGCTTGGCTGGGCCTGGCTTTGAGGGTTTGCTTACCAAGCAAAGCTTTCAAACAGTAAAGTAAGTGATTTTTATCATTCCATCCACATTGCCTCCTAGATGCCCTTAGATTCCCCAGATCCCCTCAGTCCCCAGAATGCTTCTCCCATGAGTCTATACTGGACAATGCACATGTTTTAATGACTTAGGTATGGACAGACTTCCTGTAGAAACCTGTTACCTGCTGGCAGCAGGAGCAGCACAGAACTGTGCTGCCTCAGGAGGCAGAACAAGGGCAGGTTTGTGGCCCAGAAGGACGCACAGTCCCTGCTGTGGTTCACACTTCTGTCTTCCCACAGCCCCAGCTCTGCAGTTCTTACTGTGAGGACACCTGCTCAAAATGCTTCCTTGCAGGAGCACACAGGCAGGGCCTCCTAATGTCCTACCCCCTCTGCCAGATTAATAGGAAAGTTATCTAACGTTGTAAAGTTTAAAAAAACCCAAAATAACAAACTCTTAAAATAGAGTAAATGGATTTTCCTTGCACGTGCTCTGCTAGAACAACTTCCCAGGTTGTCCACAAGCCTCTCCCAGTTTCTCAGGAAGGCAACCTTACAAAAATTGGCATCAAGGGGTGCAAAGTCAGCACTAGGAGAGAGCAGCCTGGTACAGGCCCAGGAACAACTGAAGGAGCTCTGCAGCGGCACAATTGAAGGCAGGAGCTCAGGAGATGAGCCCTGCTGCAAATAAACCCTGTCCCACATGGGGCAGATGAGGCTCAAGTGAAAGGTGGTTTCCATGTGCTCCGAGGGAGGAACCTGTCTTTGTTCTTGGCAGGTGTGTGTCTGTGCTACGTGGCTGACAGCACAGGCTGGCAGTGCTGGCAGCTTTGCCGGCAGTCCGAGGCTTCAGTGGGTTGGGCACTGAACTGCTGTTCGATCCCGCTGGGTGCAGGGGCACATTTGCTGCCGAGGGCCCTGTGCCGTGTGAGCTGGGGCTGGTCTGCACCGGGACACAGCCACAGCAGGCCCCTCAGCCATCACACACCTGCGGGCTACAGGGGAGGCGTAACTCGTTCCACAAGTAGCAAAGCTGCAGGAGCGTGTGGTAACAGCTCGTTCAGGAGAGGGGCAAAAAGCGTCCTGAAAGATGTGAACCCAGAAAAGAACACTTGGCTCCATTTGCTTACGTGTGTGCACGCTGACCGTGCACTGCCTCTGCCGTGTCTAACAGATTTGCTTTTCAAGTCTTGCTCTGCACATTTACGTGGTTTGTTGGATTTTTTTTCTTTGCATGCACAAGCAAACAGATTGCCAATCAATTGCCCTCCACAGCTGGGGACATTTGAGTACACAGTTGCCTTTACTGTTTAATTAGGTATGATAACAGAATAAAATGTTCTTGGCACGGCAGAGTGCCTATAGCTCAAACTTGCGACACATTTCTCTCCTCACAGGGTGCTCAGCACCCAGCAGTGAAAGGACACCCCTCAGGTACCTATTGTTAGGGCTTTGTCAGCATTTCTGCCATCAACACAAACGACTGTCAGAGTTGCAGCCCAGCTGCCAAAAAAATTAACTGTAGGCTGTGGTTTAGTATGGGGGTCTCTGTTCAGCGGCTCTTTTGGGGCCTGTTTTCTGACAGCCTCTTCCGCGAGCACACAGATGTAAATGGCAAAGCATCACCAGATGAAGCTCTCGCAGTTACACAGACAGTAGCTGCTTTTTTAAACTCCCGTCAACTCACAGATTGCTTTAGGCCACAATATGTTTATCATATGTCTTAGCTTTGCCTCTTTTTTTTCTTTTTTTTTTTTTTTTAAAGACTTAATAAATAAGTGGCAGCACCCCCTCCGCTGCCTGCTACGGGCACAGCTCCTTCCAGCAGGGTCACCTGGGCAGCGCCGGCACTCGGCACAGGTGCGGGGCCGGTCCCGCAGCACCGCCCGCATGGCCGTTCTGGCCCGGGGGGCGGCCCGGCCGGAGGGTGGGTGGGTGGACAGAGCCTGCGGGAGCCCCGCGCGCGGGTTCCGCGGGGCCGGGGCACGGTCCGGGCTC
>VWZG01006903.1:65924-114630 GCA_013396735.1 Grallaria varia
GGGGGGGGGTGGGGCCCCCCTGGGGGCCCCCCCGGGGGGGGAAGGGGGTGGATGGCGGTCCCCGTGTGCGCCCCTCGAAAGCGGGGGGTGATGGCGGTCCCCGTGTGTGCCCCCCAAAGTGTGGGGGGGTGGCGGTCCCCGTGTGTGCCCCCCGAGGGGGAAGGGGGGTGATGGCGGTCCCCATGTGCGCCCCCCGAGGGGGGAAGGGGGTGGATGGCGGTCCCCGTGTGTGTCCCCCGAGGGGGGAGGGGGGGGGATGGCGGTCCCCGTGTGTGACCCCCGAGGGAGGAAGGGGGGGGATGGCGGTCCCCGTGTGTGCCCCTCCGAGGTGGAGTGGGATGGCGGTCCCCGTGTGTGCCCCTCGAAAGGGGGGGGTGGATGGCGGTCCCCGTGTGTGCCCCTCCGAGGTGGGGGTGGATGGCGGTCCCTATGCCTTTGTGCGGGGAGAGGCTCCCTGGCCGTGGTTGGTTTCTGAGCCATGTGAGTGCTCCCAAGGATGGAGACGTGTGTTATCCTGGTCGCTGATTCAAACCCGAGGACTCAATATGCTTTCGGCGCGGCATTCGTGTGCTCTGCATGGAAGGAAGGAGTTGCCTGTAGGGAGGCAGCCCTGGGCTGGTCAATGGAGGCACTAAAGGGGAGCAGGACCTGCTCTGCTAGGAAAAGAAAACTTTGCTGTAAACTGCGGTGGCATCGTTTCTGCGGGCTTTTGTGCCCAGACAAAGGAAGCTGACTGCAGTTTTTACTGCCTGCCTGCGTCTGTCCGGGGCTCAGAAGAAAGCTGATGATCAGCCGCAGCATCTCTTGGTGTCTGGCACCTGCAGGTGCTGCTCCCTCCTGAGGACGAGCAGGAGCTGGATGGGAGGGCTTTGTAACACACGAACCGCAGGTAACCTCACCGCCAACATTTCCACGATGCTCAGAGAGGCACAGAGAGATAAGGTGTATTCAGCGTAAGAAACAAGTTATCTGTCCTGAGCCTTTGGAAGGCGTTTCCAGCGGCCTGGGAAAGCTGGCTGTGTTCTCAGGGACTCCGGGAGCTGTCGTGGGGAATCCGTGCTGTGGGTGGGTTTTCTCATTGGTACGAGTTTGGCAGCTGCGAGTGTCGCTGCTTGCAGGTATGTTGCATGGCAGCGTGTTGCAGCAAGCCCCGAAGCTCGGGAGATGCCTCCAGGGCAGGATGAGCAGCGAGAGCTTGCGCCTTGGTGCCTGCAGTCGTGTAGCTGCACAAAGCACTGCTGTGACTTGCACCCGGGAAGCAGATGAATCCCAGAACACTGGGGTGCTTTGAGCGAGAAAGTTGATTTCTGTCAGGTGTTGAGGTTTTGATAAATCCTGGTGGGGTTTGATCCCACATTTTCGGTTGGGATCATCCATGTAGGTGAATTGCTGAGAAAGTGCAGGAGGGGTTGGCAGAACTCCACAGAGTCAAGGAGAGCGAGAAGAGGATGGGAACAAATCTGCTGTTTTGTTCAGCTTACCTGAGAGGGTCTTACACGAGGTTTATTAAAGGAAGCAAGGAAAATATATGGATTTGTAGAGCAGCTTGCACAGACTGCAGCTGTGAAGTCTTTGCTTATGCTTTCCCTCCCGTAGCACCGGTGTCTGGCACACTCCAAAGGCAGTCGTGGGTGTTCTGTGATGCCTGTGGAGAATAGGAGTGTTGAGCCAATAGTCTAACAAGGTAGAGGGAACAGAGGAGATGGTTTAATGCTCCTTAATTAGATGAGCTCAGTTGTCTAGTGAGTAAATGCTTATATGAGGACACTGAGTATTTACTGTGTTCTGTGTCCTGTCACCATGTCGTTGTTGTCCTGCCCACAGCCCCAGTAAAACTAAAAATTGAGCAGCTATTTTGAAATGGAGGTTAAGGGATAAACCAGCCCTGTTTGGAGAAGGAGCAGTTCTACCCTGCCTTCAGTCTGCTCTGGGTGCCTCGGAGTGTTCCCCTCACCACACTCGTGCTGGCAGTCCCTGGCTGCTTTCCCACTCCTCACTGCTCTGCTGCAGGAGGAACCTGGGACAGATGAGTACAGGGTGGAGGACAAGTGCAGGGTGTGAGCACTGGGGGGGCTCTGGGGCAGCCCAGCAGTGTGCAGGCCCCCACCTGCCTGTGCTGGGATGAAGAGCCCTGAGCTGTGCTATGCTGGGAGCTCAGCTTGACTGCTTCACCTTCTCTATCCTCCCCTTCTCCTCACAGGCTTTGGTGCATCTGTAGAGAGAAGGAAGATGCTCTTCTGCAGCTGGTTTAATCTGACTAAAGATGCCAGGGGAGGGGATCTGCCCAGTTGCACAGCTGAAGGGTAACACCCTGCCCTTCCAAGTGCTCCCACCAGCACGTTTCAGCCACATGCACCCACTGATCTGACAGAAAACAAAACCTGCAGAGAAGGAAGGAAGGAGGGAAGGTTGGTTGGGGCTGGATTGGTGAGCTGTTTGAATTCATCCCTGTTGAAGAGAGGTCTGGAGCTGACCCAAGGCAGAGGGTGCAGACCCTGAGACCCTTCCTTTGGCAGCACCCTGCAGTTGGATTGGGCAAAGCTGTGAGACTTTGTTCCCTTGTAGCTGCTTCCTATGCAGCCCCTGCCAAACCACTTCATCCTCAACCCTCTGAGACCCCCTGTCTGTCCCCCACCAAGGTACTGACAGTTTAGTAAATGTGCTTGGTCTAGTGACAGATGCTGAGAGGAGAGGTAATAAAAAAGTGCTTTCACTCCCTGTCATAACTGTTCTCAGCTGAACATTCATACATGGTGAGATGAATTGTCAAAGTTGTTTCAGGAATGTTTTTGGAATTGAATGTTCATCCTGAGGTGTAAACAGGACATTTGTGGGTGTTGGAAAGTCATCAGCTCAGGCGCTGTCTTAAATTCTACTTACTTTGCAGATTTCTTCAGTCTGATGTCTAAGTGTTGAAAAAGACAGTTTAAGGCAGAATTTGGATTTTGGCATGCCCATCCAAGCCCTGCAGTCCTCTAGGGACTGACTGTAAACCTATGGCTTGGCATCCACCAGGCAGGGAGATGTCACTGCTTTGAACAGTTATGCTGATTTGGCTGCTGCTTTTGAACAAGCTTTCTCTGTATGGGCTGTGACTCTGCTGGTGTGTTGTCAGAAATGGAAGGAGAGTCGACAGAGGGGTGCAGGCAGCAATGTTGTGCTCCTGACAGCCCCTGCTGTGCTGCAGCCATCGCTCAACAAAGGCTGTCTGCTCATCTGGGTCAGGGTGGTGGGATCTGGCACAGGAAGTGATTTAATTTTCTTATCACCTTCAACTAAGGGGAAGATTCGAGAGGCATTGAGAGCCCTGGGAGATGGGGGAGTGTGGATTCCTGCCTGTGCAAAGCCTGAGAGAGACAAGCAGGTCTGCAGTTCTGCTGCTGTCCTTCACCACTCCTGTGCAGTGAGTGCCCTTTGTGAAGGTGCTTTTCCCCATCTCTGCATGTTCAGTCAGTGCCTTCCCACCCCTTGCTGCCACCTCACAGCTGATCTGCAGAACACAGCATGTCCCTACCACACGTGGTGCTCCTCAGGGAGAAATGAGCAGTGCTGTCACAGAGCTGTCACCTTTCTTGTCTTCCTCAGGCATCCCTGTCTGACCCTTCACCCTGTGGAAAATGGTCCCTTCCTCAGTACCCTGTGCAAGGTTCACCAGGTGAAGCAGGGATTGATGTCTCAGAATGAGACACAAAGTTGGGATTCTGTTGATAACTCTTAGTCATCTGTCTAGCAATAGCCCGTGCAAGTAGGCCTGACTTTTGAGAGCTCCTGGCTCTTTCCAGAAAGCCACCCAGCAGTACCAGCACACATTTTTTGGAGCACGACCAAGAAATCCTGATGAAAAGCCTTTGGCCTGGTAGGTAGGGCAAGGGAAGAAGTAGATCCCCAGACCCATCCAGGCCCTCTTTGCCATTCATGTTCACAGTCATCCATGTAAATCTGGATTAGCTTTTGAGTCCTACAGTATGCTGTGAGTTCAGAGTTGTATGTTCATGTTTGTTCTGTATGTGCAGGTGAGATCACAATCAACACAGATAACTGTGCTAAGTCTCTACAGGCTGCTTTGCTTAGAGATGAAGTCTGAATATCTATCTGAATGAAATTTAGGTAAGCTTGCAGTTGGTGACCAGAACACTTGGGAGATTTGTTAAAGTGTTGTCTTCAGTCTCAGGAGTTCCTGAAGCTTTCTCTGTGAAATATTAGATCTTCCCTGTTTCCCTCAAAGTAGAGGTAATGATTAACATCATACTATTTTCAGAAATAAACAAAGATTAATTACTTTATATTTCTCCTTTTCTGGGCCTGGAAATCAATTCAGCATTGGGAAGCAGCTGAGACCCTTCAGCATTTGCAGTTGAGGCTGTTCTGTGAAAAATCTGCCTCTGACAGACAAACATCTAAATAGAAATAGACTTCCACGGTGTGGTGTCCCAAAGTGTTCAGACAGGCCGTGTACCTCAGGGTTCAGTTTTGCTCATCTCCCAGCTGGAAAATATATTGCTGGAACTGACTGGAGAGTGGTCAGGCTTTTCAAGCCAAAATGCCAAAAAGTCCCTCAAAAAGGGCTTAGGCAAGAGGGTGTGTTCACTGGGTAAGGTGCAAGAGCTGCAGTGGGAGCTGCTGTGCTAAGTGTGAATCAGCAGCGTCCTCCTGGCTCCAGCCACCAGGAGCCTGCCCTCCTGAATGGGTCCAGGGAATAATGGCAAATAGTGACAGAGAAAGGGGGATCACTGAAAGGCAGAAAGGAATAGAAAGGGGCAGGGAGAGAAAGTAGAAATAATTCAATGGAAAGAAGAGTTGATTCCAATGGGCTGATTCCAATGGGATGAAGTTCAATAAGGCCAAGTGCCGGGTCCTGCCCTTTGGCCACAACAACCCCATGCAGCGCTACAGGCTGGGCACAGAGTGGCTGGAGAGCAGCCAGGCACAAAGGGACCTGGGGGGACTGATTGACAGGAAGCTCAACATGAGCCAACAGTGTGCCCAGGGGGCCAAGAAGGCCAATGGGATCCTGGCCTGGATCAAAAATAGCATGGCCAGCAGGAGCAGGGCAGTGACCCTTCCTCTGGACTCTGCGTTGGTGAGGCCACACCTGGAGTGTTGTGGTCAGTTCTGGGCCCCTCAGTTCAGGATGGACATTGAGGGGCTGGAGCGGGGCCAGAGAAGAGCAACAAGGCTGGGGAAGGGACTGGAACACAAGTGCTGTGGGGAGAGGCTGAGGGAGCTGGGGATGTTCAGTCTGGAGAAGAGGAGGCTCAGAGGTGACCTCCTCACTCTCTAGAACTCCCTGAAGGGAGGTTATAGCCAGGTGGGGGTTGGTCTCTTCTCCCAGGCACTCAGCAATAGGACAAGGGGGCACGGGCTTCAGCTCTGCCAGGGGAAATTCAAGTTGGGTATTAGAAGAAAATTCTTTACAGGGAGAGTAATCAGGCATTGGAATGGCCTGCCCAGAGAGGTGGGGGATTCACCCTCCCTGGAGGTTTTTAAACTGAGATTGGAGGTGGCACTGAGTGCCATGATCTGGTAAACTGGCTGGAGTTGGACCAAGGGTTGGACTTGATGATCTCTGAGGTCTTTTCCAACCCAATCAATTCTATGATTCTATAAGAGGATGCAAAAAATAAGTGTGATAACACAAGACAACAGAGCTGAAGAAACAGTCTTGTCTGTGGTATGAAATATGCTGCGAAAGATGTGGGAGTGGTCCTGGATGGCTTCTTGCAGTCCCTGCTAGCCATGCATGTGCTTGCGAGCCTTCCTGAAGTTGGGCAGTGATAATTTGTGTCATGTAATAAAAGAAGGCGAGGGATGCGCAATAGGTGTTTATATTTTAACAAGTAGCGGATGCATGTAACGTGGACAATTAACATTAAATTGACATTAAATGGGAATTTGGGTGACAATAACTTGCACAGAAGCCTGTGTTATGAATGGGGAGATGCTTTCTTACCTTCAGTTGCCGGAAACTTGACTGTGAATAGGGGTATTGTTTGATGGCAAATGTGGGTTTTTTGTTGCTGGTTTTTTTTTTTTTTTAATTGTGCTTTTCCTCTTGGGCTCTCTCTGCATTGTTACAAGAGCACTGCCTGCACAGGGGGATGGCTGCCACATGCTGTACCAGAGCAGGTGAGCTTTCCAGCACGGGGGTCTGATCTGTGATACAGGAGCTGGCCCAGGCACAAGCCCTGCCGTGCTGTGGGAACTCCTGGGTTTTGACCCTCTTCTGCTGCCTCATGGTCTGGGAAATGTCCTTGTGTGTGTCCCAGGGAATGCCCGGGGAGGGGAGTTGGCAGGGACCGAGTGGGTTCTGCTGCAGGTTGGGTTGGAGGTGCTGTGCCCCAGCTGGTCACAGAGCCAAGAGACGTCTGCCTGAAACTCTGAGCAATTCACTGGACCTGCTCAGCTTTTAGGGCTCTGTCACAAGCCCCAAGCCAGGTCTGTAAGGCATTCCTTGAGTCAAAGGCTCTCTCAGATTCCCAGAAGTAACATCAAGCTTTGAAACACACCCTTGTGCTCATTCCTCTACCCCCAAAACCCCCAACACAGTCAGCCCTGCTTTCTTGGAGGGGACCGGGAGACACCCTGAGCAAGACTGAAAGTAAAACTGGTCCTCCTGCAGAGTTAAACTTGTACTGGCAGTTGTTTCCTCTGTGCTGGATCCTCCACAGAGATCTATGTGTGTGAATATCCAATCTGATGCTCAGTCGCACACTGGAGGTTCATACACAGTGACATTTGAATTCGGAGTAAATCCCATTGTAGTGAGTTTAATGGTTCTGTGGCCACTCCAGTTTGCGGAGTAGAAATGTGACCGGCTGTGAAGGAACAGGTAACTATCAAAGTAGCTGTTGTTACCATAAATTGATTTTTTTTTTAGTGGAAAATGCCCTTGAAGTTGTGTGACTTTTAAATCTAAAATGTGTAAATGGTACAGGTTTGTGTGCCACCACTGATGGCTTTGTGGGAGCAGCAAAGATGCTGGGCTGGGCTGAATTCCTTAATATCCACAGTTAATGAATTAGGATGTAAATGCTTCTTACAGCCATGTGGATATTGGATGCTTAGAAAGCATTCTCTAAGGAAGAGAATTTGCTAATACTAATTTTTTAAAAAAAATACTAAAATTATTATTAAAAAACTCCAAAAACTTGGCAAAGTAATTCCCAGGTGTATAACAGGGTTGTTCAGCAATGAAAAGGAAATAAACTAACAGTGATAAGTCAAACAGTTTTACTAAACCCAGAATATTTATGCAGACATTTAGTAAGCTCAGGGCTTGGCCTCCTACCTACATCACGTGTCCCAAAAGTCCTCTGGGAGTGTCCTCGGCAGCACCAGAGCCCCACAGCATTGGAAAGGCACCTCCTTTGTCCCAGACCCAGCCCGGGCACTGGTGGAGGGTGTAATCCTGCAGTGCCCTCCGAGGGGGTGCGTGGGCAGCTGTCCTTGTTGGGATGGAGGTGTTGGAGTCCTGGGGGCCCTGGGCCCCTGCCCCACTGGTGGAAGAGGAGACGCAGCTGCCCCTTTGGGGTCCGGAGGTCTCTGTTTGTCTCACAGCCTGTCAGAGTGGGGCATTTCTGCTGATGGCATTGGCTGTGTCCAAAACAGTTTCTTATTCTGTGGCTGGAGAAACTCTGTGTCTTAGAGTCTAATGTGGTGTTTGATTTTTGTGCCCGTCCTGGACAAAGTGCCCCCTCTCTGACAGGGGTGGGAATGTGTGACATAAACCAAAACTGAAGCAGCAGGAATGTGCAGGAGGTCTGCAAGTTTTATTACGAGCTTAAAAAGACTTGCTTTGGAGGGCTGTGCTCAGCTGCCTGAGAGGTTTCGGTCCTGACAGGGCAGAGGTACCCAGGGCTGTGATGTGGCACTGCTTGGAGGTGCTCCAGGGGTGTGACAGCCCTTGGGGCTGGCAGCAGGATCCCTGTTGGCTCACTGGGGAGCAGGACCAGCCTTCAGTTCTGAACAAAATCAGCAGATGCGCTGATGATCCACTGATAAACATGGTGTTGGCTGGATTTTTATGCAGTTTTCCCCTGTGCTTGTGTGGATGCTGTCTCTGGAAGTGGATTTTGTCCCTTTTTTTCCCTACATTGGAGCAGATAGTTCCATTCTGTGGTATGTGTTATCTCTTCCTATTAACCTCACTGTGCTGCTTTAACTCCCTATCAGCACAGCCTTGCTTGTTACTGTGCTGAGACAGAGGAGCACAAGAAAACTGCCAAGCAAGTCGTGTATCTCTTCCAGCTGGAGAGTTCACGCTGTCTGAAACGTCATTCCTTGTTTTTCGGAGCAATTTTGCTAAATCTCTAATGTCACATTTATGTGTTCCAGCAAACGTTTAAGAAAAGGCCTATGACTCATTAAGGAAAAAAACCCCAGCACCCCAGAGCACAAACACTCAGTTAGTGCTCAGCTGAGAACTACTGTGCATATAAAACATGGAAGGGCTTACACAGGGGGACCCAGGTGGGGGTAAGGATTTATTGCTTGTGACACCTATGTCCAAATTTGAGATGCTGGAAAAGCTCCTTTTGCACAAAAACCTGTAGGCAGCTGGGTTGGAACCTCTGTTGCTGGGGCTGTGGTGGGACATACGTGCTGACCAGTGCCCTCAGCTGTGAGCCCTGACCCTCCCTGCTCTGAGACAAGGGGCAACAGGGGCAGCTCCTGCCTGCCTTGGATAAAGGGATGTATAGGGCTGGTCGTGTTGGTGCTTCCTGCCAGGGCTGAGCCTGTGGGTGCCACACACTGCTGGGCACTGCAGGTGGGCTTAGGGGGCCTCCTGAGCACTTTTGGCAGCTGAGATACCCAAGAGAGAATTGAGTTCCTCCAAGTGTCAGGGATGGGAAATCAAACAACTTTGAAAGAGGGATGTGATGGGGTTGGAATAACAGCGTGAACACTTGAGGCAGGATTTGGGGGAGATGATTAATTGTAAAGTCTTTAATTGCAGGCAGCGGCACTGAAATGCAGCTGGCTTGGTGTGGGGCTAATGTGGGTACCCGTGAATGTTTGGAGAAGTGCAGGGAAGGCAGTGTGCAAGTACAAAGAATATTAATATCACATATTGTCATGAAATAGCCAGGAAGTGGATCAAATGGACAGCAAGGGGGCACTTAATAAGTTACAAAAGGTCATGCCTGGTATATAACATTGTTCTTGTAAGAATTTGTCTGAACAAGGTGTGCTTCAGTTCAGAATCTGTTTACAGTTTTTGTGAAAAGTAGATGGCTGTGGAGGAAGAACTGCTAGGGACATTCAGATGTTTTCCTGGCCCTCCAAACATTTATTTAATTGGTGAAGTGTTTCACTTGCGACACCTCAGAACGTCTGGAAAGTGAAAACAAGATGTTTTCTTCCTTTTAATGTGGCCACTTGAAAAAATCGGAAAATTTCAAAGTCAAAGAGAAACAAAAAGCCATCCCTAAATGCAGTTTGACAGTGGTGCACATTTAGATGCTTCAGCTGGCTTGGGTCATATTTCCTGTGGTCATGGGGAGCCTGTGGCCTCTCTCCAGCCTGGGAAATACCCTGTTGTTCTGGCGGTCATTGCAGAAACCTCTCTGCTGTGCTGCAGCTCATCCCCAGGCATGTGGAGTGCAGGGATCCCAGGAGGAAAGCTCCTGGGCTTGGAGGGTGGGTGGTCCCACTGCACTTTCTCCATCCCCGTAATGTGCCCTCTGTGCTGGCACTGCCAGCCCGGGGGGGTTGGGGAGCATCAGGTAGGGCCAGTCCTAAACACAGGTCCCTTTTGGGTCGGGTGTTGCTGGACTTGAAACACAGGGTCAGGTGGCTGTTCATGGGTGTCCCAAATTGCAACGAGCGAGTAATTTGAGGTTCCTTTCCGTGTGTGTCTTTAGCCAGTGCAGAACAGCAGCAGACAAAGCTGTGTGCAGGGCGTAGTTGATTGGAAACCTTTGGTAGAGAGGGGTTTCTAACAAAGTGGGGAGAAGCGTGATTGTTACTGTAATAAATCAAGCCTGGATGTGGCTGAATTGAGAGCACCAAGGGCTCTGCTGCTGTGGCTTGATTCTCTTTCCCTGGCCTTGTGGCATTGCCTTCAGTAGCATTAGAGTAAGATCTTGGCTTTCAGTCTTTTTCTGGTGTGAAATTCTTACTAAATCCATTTGTTTGGGGCAAATGTTGAATGATTGAAAAATAGTCACTGGCAGAATGGTTCTGAGCAAGGGAATGGTGAATAAACTTGCCCATGGTTTGCCCTGCTCAGAAAAGTGTGGTAACCTGGCCGTGTGCTGCTGTCTGCTGCCTGCCTGTTCTTGCCATCGACAGGAAATGCAGCAGGATTAGACCCACAGTCTCTGTGGACTGTCTCACCTGTCACTCTTCTTTCCATCTCTCCGTAACCAAGTTAATTTAAAGAGAATGTTGAATTTTGGCTTTGTTTCCCCCCACCTCCCCCCCAAAAATATAAAGAAAAGTAGAAGAAGCAAAAGATACTGGAGCCTAAAATCAGCTAAGAGAAAACAACCGTATATAGCAGGTGGGGGGAGGAGCTGTGGCTGGTGAAGTGCAGGATGTCTGGATGTTTCTCTGTGTTGTGGCAGTTGCCATGCTGTTAACCTGGAGCATCCCAGTTCTCAGATGTGCATGGGGGGAAAGGCAATTCCTTGGGGAACAAGGCAGAAGTTTTGATGAATGGTAATAACTGTTGCACTCTTTTTTTTTTTTTTTTGCCAAGCAGTTATGTGAAAATTCTCTGCAGTTGGTAGCTTGCCCACTTTTAATCAAAGCCATGTTTCCCAGATCTAAACACTCAATAGAAAACAGAGCTGCTAACCAATCAAGTGTGTCAGAGTCCAGATTCTGAGCTGGTCTGAGAAACAAGCATGTAATTTTTTGAGGCGTAGGTCAGTAGCCAGTTGTCTTGGAAAGTGTGTTGACTTGTTGTACGTGTTCCTGGTTAGAGCAGGGCTGGGCCCCTGTGGTGCAGCCCTGTAAAGTAACAGTGGCTCAGAGCAAGGGATGCAGATGTTCCACTGGAAACCCCCCATGACCTCAGTGCAAACCTCAGCGGCTTAACTCAGGGCTGGGGAAAAAGCCCCTCAAGACATCTCAAAATTCATGCAAGGTACTAACTAATTACAATTTTATTTAGAAGATAGAACACATCTGATTAATCCAGTCCTGCCTTATTCATGACAGTCCTGTTAGGTCATGACTTGTTTCTTGGAGTTATCTCTAGTTGCTTTTACTACACCACAGAGATTAGGGAATAAGTAAATTCACATCAGTGTTTCACCCTTGGCATGTTTCTTTGCCCAGCTTGTCCAGCAGCCTCTGCAGTTCCCAGGTCTTGCCCACGGTGGGATGGTCAGGTGTGTCCCTGCTCTGTGTTGGGAATGTGGTATCTGACAGAGAGACACCAGTTTCCTGCAAATCATGATGTAAACTAACAAAGAGCAGGAGGAGGGCTGTGGTGCTCTGTCCTGCTGACCCTTCAGCTGGTACAAAACCAGTCACGGGCATTGCATTGCTCTGCTCACAGGAGACACGTGGAAGGTGGGTGTGATGGTATAAAGGTTGCGTCCAGAAAATGAAGTTGTGCATCCTCCGCTTGTCTTCTGCTCAGAACAGAAGCCCTTAAAGGTATCAAGACCTAAGCCTGGAGAGGATGTACAGAGCAGAGGAACAGGTGCAGACACGGGTGATGCACGTTCCACCTGTTGCCACTGAGCTGCAGGTGGTTGCAGAGACCACCCCGACCCCGTGTGCACTGAGTGGGGTGCTGGAGGCTCTGAGTGCTGTTGCCAGTTTCTTCCTTTGGTTGCTATTTTGCAGGAAGATAATGATAATTAATGGGGGTTTTAAATGAAATTTTAGCAGCCATCAGATGCTGATCTCAGATGCTGTTTTGCAAACACAAAAAAGCTGGTTGTTTTGCTTGGCCTGGAAAGAGAATCTCCCAGTCTTGCTGTATGTTAGTTTTGAGGGAGACATTCCTGTGTGAGGTTGGTGAGAGTGACTGTGCTGGGAGGTGTTGGCTGGTCTTGGAGAGTGGTACAGGGCACAGGCAACACCAGCAAACAAGTCACTGCCCAGTCCAGAGAGGAGAGAAATGAAATCCGGGGCAGGTTTGGGTTTGGGCTTTGAATGCAGCTCAGGTGAGGTTTGCCTCTTGCAGTATATTCTGGCAGAGCAGAAATGTGGCAATTCACTCACCAAACCCCACACTGCCCTAGAGCAGTGGGGCAATTCCACCTGGCATGGAATGACTCTGGAGTGCCAGACCATGCTTTTCAGAAGAGCAAATCCCCCAAACCTCCCTGATCTATTCAGAAAATGTGAAAAGAGAAGGGGTAACTTGGGTTAGGCTGAAACAGCCTCGCGTGCTGTGTGAGCAAAGTGATGTTAACTCTTTGGGGAAGAGGCTTTCTCAGCCCCTGCTCCACACCTGGGAGGAATTCAGGCCAGTGAAAAAACATCCCAGAAAAGGTGATTCCCAGAGGCTCTCCCAAAGAAAACACTTTGAAGATGTGCCAAGTGCAGAGTTGCAAATCAGCTTCCTGGTGTGCCAAGGGTGTGCAGCTCAGCTTTTTTTCCCTGCTTCCCCCTCCAGGGGCTTTGCCTGCCTTCCCCGTGGGCTTGGCAGCAGTGGGAGCAGCTCAAGCCCACCTGGCCACAGCAGTGCCTGCCTCTGCCTGGGCACCCCATGTCCCCTGTGTCTGTCTGATTTACCTCTGCAGCCCATGAAAGAGATAAAATAAACAACCGGCAGAACAAAACGCCCGAGCTGAAGGCCAAACCTTGGGGTCCTTTGTGGGCAGAACTTCCTTTGGAATTACTGGGTGTTTTGCTTGGTTGGATTGGCAGAATCTGGAAACCTGGTGTTGGATTATTGCAAGGTCAGAGAAAGGGTGCGTTGCAGGGTCCGGGGGAAGGACCTTGTTTGGGTGTCCTGACAAAGTACCCCCTGAAAAATGAGTATTGGCTTGGAGCCCTGCCTTTCCAAACAGGGAAACGCAGGGAGTGCCTGCAGGGGAATTCCTAACCCTGCTCTGCAGGTGGGGTGACAGGCTGAGAGGCTGCCAAAGGCCACTCTGCCTGCATGGGAGCAGGGCTGGGGGCTCGGGCACTGGCCGTGCTGTCCCCCAGCAGGGCTGGGTGTTGTGCCCGAGGGTCTTCAGCGTGGAGCTGAACCACACTATGGGGATCCAGCTGCAGCAGCAGCACTGGTGGGGGCTCTGAAGGGGGCTCTGGGCACAAACATTAGCTGGGTGTGACATCACAGATGTCAGGGGAACGAGTGGT
This sequence comes from Grallaria varia, assembly GCA_013396735.1. Lineage (NCBI taxonomy): Eukaryota > Metazoa > Chordata > Aves > Passeriformes > Formicariidae > Grallaria > Grallaria varia. The sequence continues at coordinate 79,197 of VWZG01006903.1, forward strand.
GGAGGAATTTTTCCATTTTCTCCTTTTACATCCAGGTGTGTCTTCCTCCAGCTCTCTGGCCCTGCACTGTCGCGTGAGGATGATGTGCACTGGCTGGTCCCAGTCAGCAGAGTTTCTCTCTTCACTCCTCTGATATTTTGGGTCAGGGTTGTCCCTGCCTTGACTCCTGTCCCCTCTCAGCTCCCAAATGCAAGACCTATGTGGGCTTTCAGAGAGACCAGGTTTCTGCAAGGCATTGGCTGCAGCTCTGGTCCTCAAGGTTGCAGCTGGTTTTGCTGTGATATTTAAAAGCAGAGAGGAAGAGGAGTGCAGTGGAGAAGAAGGGCTCTTCAGAGGGGGAGTCCCTCTGGGAATGTTCACTGCTCACCAGCATGTGCTTTTGGGGAGCTTTTGACTTAATGTTCCTAACCAGGGTGTAAAATGCAAGAGAGAACTTTGATTCAGAAGGAGAGGAGGGCTGCTGAGAGCTCTGGAGAATACATGGTAATATTTGCCTACATTTTTGAGAAATACATTATTTCACCTTTATTATGAAGCTTATGCCTGTGCATTTGCATCCCCCTTGCTGTTTTCTGGGCTTTTGACATTTCAAGGCAATATTTGTTGGTCCACAACCACCAGTACCAGGGCTGAGATGAAAGTGGTATAAAACACTTCGGCTTTAATTTGAGCATGGAACCAAATTATAGAGGCACTGTTGGGAACTGTTAGGTTGTAACTTTAATTTTGCTTGTACATGTTGTAAATTTGAAGAGGAGTGCCACCAAAATGCAGTGAGAAGAATGGGAGTGTGCCCTTCTCAAGGGACAAAAGCTGCACACCCAGGTGACAGTGATGTGTAGAAAATCTCCCTAAACAGTGGACATCCATTCCTGCTTGGAAAAAAGACCTGGGACCTGGGTACTGCTGCTGTGCAGGCTCAGTTCTGCACACATAATTTCCTGCCGGAACACTACTGTTCCCAAAAAAATCAGTTACCAGCTGGGTAAAGTGCTCAACAAGCCTGCAAACAAACTGTTGTTTGAATTCTTTGGACTATGCCAGTTGCAGTTTCTCACCAAGCAGTTGACTTGATAACAGAGCAGGTGTTGTCTTGGGGTCTAAATTAAAGCTAGACTGACTCCAAGGTCAGGTGTGACCATTTTGGAAGGAACAGTTGTGTGTTTGTTTTCATCCTGCAGCTCAGGGCCAGGGCACAAACTGCTAATCACAAGGGGAGGGAAGAGGTGAGATAAGGGTGTTCTGTTCTGTGCAGGCTGGAGTGTAGATCAGGACAGAGGACAGTCCACATGCTTAATCCTAAATAGGAATAAAATAGTTCAAGTTTTCCTCTCTCAAAGAGCTCCACGATCAGGTAACTAAGAAATGGTAGCAAGCAGTGCACACAGTGGGCACTGTTATGCAGGGACGGGGGAGGCTGGAGCTTGGGGGGACACCCAGCATTGCAGGTCTGAGCCAAAGGTCCTTCTGCTGGCAGCGGGTGCTGGGCTGTTCCCAACTTCAGCAGGTGGAGGGCAGAGGTCCTGGCCAGGGTTTAAACCTTGCACTGCAGAGGAAAACAGCTTTTTCTCATGGTAAGGTGCAAGTTGCTCAGCCGACTTCCATGCCAGCACACACCTTTCCAGCATGTCTGTTGGTTCAGGGAAACACAGGGAAAGGGACACACGTTGTTCTTCCATGAGCCATTCCTGTCAGCCTGAGTCATTACTCCACTGCAGGATAAAAGCTGTGGCTCCCAGCAGGTGAAAACCAATGGGGAACAACCATTTTTACAAGTCACTTGGTCTTCTTTTGCTTTGCTTGAAGACACATCTCTCTCATATGGTGGAAGACAACCAGAGAAGGCATTTTGTGAGTGGTACTAGAGTGAAGCACAGTCTATTTTAATTGAGGATAAACAATGATTCCTTCTCTCAAATGGACAATTAACTCCTCTCTAGAAATTATAAAGTCCTTCATCTCTCAAAGACACCAGTGGAAGAAGCAAAGGATGTGCAGGCACCAGCTCAGTACCAACTTGTACTTCACTCTTAACCTTACAGAGGAATCACAGTAGAGAGACTTGTCATTGATTTAGTAAAAGCTACCCTTATTTTCATGGATATAAGTACAGAAGAGGCTGCATTCATCTGGAAACAATGGCTCTAGTAATTATTTTAGAAGTGAAAATAAATGTTAGAAACTCAACATATACACATTATTTTAGCTATTTTCAAGAGATAAGTTTTGGGGGTTGTGTTTAATTTGTTGTTTGTTTTTAAGGGAACATTGAGGAACCTGTTTCTTAGCGGATACAGTGAGAGGAGAGATTTGAAAAGGGCTTTGGTGCAATTAAGGGAATGGTTGCATTAGGTTGTGCTGTAGTGATTTGACATGTGAGAAGGAAAAATCCAGCTGAGTGATTTACACGCTGATCTTGAATGTTTTGATTAAAGGTCAGACTCTGAAATGTATTCTGCTGGGGAGTTAAATCTCTTAAGTGTGCATTTAATATGTAAATATTCATGGGTAGCTCTTTACTTACCTGGGGCGTTTTGTTGTGAATTTTGACAGGGAAAGCTTTACTGGAAAACTCAAGTCCAGGCTCTACTGGTACCTACGAAAGGGGAGAGCATTTCTGTAGGCTGACCTGACTTCAAATATTGCATATGTAGCTTCTGGACCTTGTTGACTTACATGAGTTCTAAAGCAGCAAGGGAAAGGAGATCCAGGAAAACTGGCTGGTTTTTTTTCAGGGATTGCAGTCTCCATGCTCAGGAATGGTCCATCCTGACATGAAGGAACTGGCAGGACCCTACATGGATGAGCAAGAAAGAGATGAAAAGGATTTGTATAGTGTGTAAGGGTGGAAAGAGGGACAGGTGACCTGGGAGGAATATAAAAATACTGTCAAAATATGGTGGTTGGGGTCAGGAGAGACAAGGCTTGTGTGGAGCTGGACCAGGTGAAAGATGTGAAAGTCAACAAGTGCTTCTGCAGATGCATGAGCAGAAGAGCAGGAGAAATGGGGCACAGGGGTGCTGGGTCGGCCTTCTGTGATGAAAAGCTTGGTGAATTAGGGGGGGAGCAGCGGTCCTGGATCTCAGCTTTACAGAGCTTTTCATGCTGTCACCCATAACATCCTTCTAGACAAACAGACTAGGTAAGTGGATGGTGAGATGGACTGAAAACTGGTAGAGCTGCTGAACTCAGAGTTGTGACCAGTGAGATGAGGTCGAGTTGGAGACCAGTCACTACTGGTGCTTCTCAGAAGTCAGTACTGTTTGATGCCTTCATTGGTGACCTGGGTGATGGGACAGAGTACCCCTCTGGCGAGTTTGGACATTGTACTACACTGGGAGGAGTGCTTGGTGGACTAGATGGATGTGGTGCAGTTCAGCAGGACCTTGACGGGCTGGAGGAATACGGTAACAGGAACCTTGTGGTGTTCAGCAAAGGGAAAGGCCAAGTCCTGCACCTGGGGAGCAACAGCCTCATCCAGTGCCAGGAGCTGGGGGCACAGTGGCTGAAAAGCAGCTCTGGGTCCAGGGGACACCAGCCAGCAGCGTGTGCTTGTGGCAGAGGAAGCCAACAGCATCCTGAGCTGGTGTGGAGCCCCAGCCCTCTGGGCTCACGGGGATGCTGGAGCTGGAGGCATGTCCTGGATGTCCCCCTGGGAGCTGGGTGCCCACATGCTCCATCCACCCTCAGTGTCTGTTTGCCCACAAGAGCTGCGTCTGAAGGGGGGGCTGGGGGTGGGTTGTGTCAGCTCCTGGTGTGGGAAGTCCTGGGTGGGAGATGTGCCAGCGCCCACACAGTGCCCGGGTGGAAGCTCAGGTCTCATCCTGTCTTCAGCGCCTCTGGTGCCCCCTTCTCAGGAGGATTCTCTGGTAGTTAAAAGAGCACCCAACAGCTACCACAGAGATCATAATCAGATGTGAATTATCTTTCATTGCTTTTGCCATGATCCTAATCTGAACCACTGCTTTAGTCGTAGGGAAAATGTTTACCACTGACACTGGACGTGGGGTTCCCACCAGGCTCTGCAGTGATGAATGAACGGGCAGCACAGCTGAGCTGGAAAGGGTTACCTCTCTTTGTCACTCCTCTGTTTTGCTGAGTATTTTAACGAAAACCAGATAGAAGGAAATGTCTCATACTGTTTCCAATTTTTAGTGGTTTCACCTGCTGTTGAAAATTGCATCGAGACATAGGAGTGCAGGGATGATGTAAAGAGGAATGAATGCTCTTTTTAGCAGCTGTGAATAGAGGCTTCTCATATCAGTTAAGTGCTGACTTACATGAAGAATATAGGTTTCTGTTATTTTCTAACCAGTCCTCTAAGACATAAATTAACTAACATTTCACCACTTTGTGTAACCTTTCAAAATGGAGAAGGGAGGTTTGACTGATAAATTACATAACATCACATTTATTTGGAGATGTTTGCTGTAACTAACAACGTGGAAAATTACCTTCTAACCCTTTGGGCTTTTCTATCTGCTCACTCTTTCCCTGGTTTTGCAGTTTTTGAGTTTGCTTTTTGCTGCTTCTAGAAAGACTTTTAAAGAATAATTGGCCCAGGGGCGTTTGCTCCACAACTGTGCTCTAGTTGTATTTCTGCAAGTGTTTTTAGAAATTTAGCCACAACTCCTTTGCTGTCTCATGACTGTGGGTGGTGGAGCTGATGAGTTACTAAATAAGAGCTGTTTGGGTAGTGGGGTGTCAGGAGTGGGAGAGATGAGCATCTTGTCTCTTGTTCATCACTTTGACTTGAGTCTGGCATCCAGCTCCACAAGAAAGTGTCCATCTTCCAAAAGGCAGCTTGAAGAGCAGATGCCTGGCTGTCTTGGCTTGGGGATGGAGAGTAGAGTGAGTGTGGAGAAGGCACCCAGTGCTAGTTCTGCTGTGATACGTGGCTGGGTCCTGCAGTGCTGGTTGGCAGCTGTTTTGTGAAGACTAGACTCGTTGGGCACCAGGGCGCCAATGTCACTATGCACAGGGATAAGACAAATTCTTTCTGCCCTCAAGCAAATCGCCTCTGACACGAGCCATTGCGGCCACAGCGTCTCTCACTGTTTGCATCTCAGTGCCAAGTGCTGTCGCAGGACACGTGTTCTTTAATAGGAGCAGCTTAGCACTTCAGCCTAAGTGGTTGCAGGTTTCTCCATCGAGGTTTTGGGCCAAGGTTTTGGCTGCAGGTGCAGTGGGCAGGTTTGAATAGAGCAGATGATGCCAAAACCCTGTTATGGCTGGGGTTTGCCTTTTATGCCAGGTCCTTCCTGAGCTGCCTCACTGGTCAGTGTCTTGCACGTTTTTTTCCTCAGTGCCCAGGTTTTGCAGAGGAGCCGGGCACTTCTATCCGTGGTCTGTCCGTGGGAATATAAAAGGTGGGTGATAAGAGGAGTGTGTTTCTGGGCACAGTCTGCCAGCTCTGGCTGATGGTTTGTCACTGGCTGGGAGATGGCACATAACTGAGTGCATAAAGCAGAGGCCACATGTACTTCTTAGTTGAGTGCTATGACTGTGCCTATTTCCTCCTTTTTTTGTTGGAGGAAACCAGTGCTACTCTTTTTTTCTAATTTTCTGGTCTTTTTTACCCACTTTGCTCCCATTTCACATCAAGATGACAGTCTGGGTCAGGGCAAGGGAGAGGGATGATCCTGAGTGTGATAATTGTGCATTTCTGGATCGTCCGTCCATTGGTGCTGTTTGGAGATGGCTCAAGTGTGTGTTCACGTTTCTGTTGAATTATCCAGACAGACCACATACCCCGGAGCTCACGCCAGCTGCTGGAGAGCAGACTGTTACCTGAGCCAGGACTGACAATACCTGAGCCAGCAAAAAGTCAAAGCACTCCAGACAGACAATACCTGCCCTAGCGGAAATCCTGTGGGTATGGAGTTAACTATCAGTACTTTGCACTCTGTGGCATCTTTTTACATGGTACTAAGAGGTGTAAAGCTGGGTCGATTCAGTCACTGGCCCATGGCCTCATGTGCTGCCACCCACCTCAGCACAAGGGTCACTGTCAAGGAAAATGAGCTGTGCCCACTCGTGTGGGTCAGGGCAGTGCTGTCTGGGCACAGCTGCCACAGGGAGCACGTCACTGAATGTGAGGATGGATGTGTGGAGCTCAGAGTGGAGCTCTGGCAGGAATCATTGGAGACAGGAATCTGACTAAAGCCCAGAACAACCACCACTTGTCTGCCTTAGGTCTGCACTGGAGAGCAGCTGAGCACACGGGCAGCTTTGGGTGTTGATTTCCTAACTTTTACTTTTTTTCTTCCCCCAGTTGGATCCCCAGGAGGGAAATGAGCCTACATATATAACATTTAGTGTTACTGTTTCCTGAAGGTAGAGGAGGCAAAATTAGAATATCCTGTTTACATGTCGTTGGAGCCGTATTTGACCAGCTGTCCCAAGGGTTTTCAGCTTGCTACATCAGGGCAGGCTTTTCTGATGGTCTGAGTGTCTTCCTGTCTGACTGGAGGAGAGGAGTGTGGCTGTTTGCTGGAGTGCTGAGCACCTCCCTGGCTGAGCCCCACCACTGCACAGGGGACTGAGCCTTTCGCTGTAGCCAAGGTGGGGCTTGCCAGGTACTTTAGAACTAAATTCCTTCATGAGCTAGAGGTGGGAGAAACCTGTGGTAAACCCCTTTCTGAAACTGTTCCTCATGTTCTCATAGAGTTCTTGAGTCACTTCACTTGCAGTGACTAAAAAACTGGCTTGGAGGGTTGAGGTGACAGGTTTTTAAGTCATTTCCAGCTTTCCTTAAGTGTATAGTTCAGTATTTCTAAATAGCTTGGTATAATACCTACCTATATACATGCTTTTGTGTAAGCAAAGCTATTTGTGCTTCTGGAAGTGCTGAAGAACCTCCCTGTGGCAGGTGGGCACTGGTGAGTCAGTGTCAGCACCTCTGCGGGTGGGTGGTGGAAAGGAGGGGCTGTGGTGTCCCTGTGGGGCTCGGGCACTGCCTGGGGCAGGAGCTGCTGAATTTGGAACACGTGGCTTACGTGATGCCGTGCCTTTCCCAGACTGTCATGGTCCTTCTGGAAATAGCCCGTTATCTAAGAAAATAGAAAAGTGCACCTGGAAACTTTTAGACTAGTCTCCTTGTTTAATCATGAACCCGTTCGAAATATGCCAAGGAAGGCAGCTGTAATATATGACCTTTTTCTGCCATATATTAGAGTGATGACTCATACGTGCGATGTCAGGAGAATGTAATGAAAAGTCTCTCCAACTTGACGTCTGTGCAGTTGATGTTTGCAGCTCTGACATGCTGTGGAGTTCAGGGTATTTGGGCCGCACTGATGGTGCTCTCAGTGTCGCTGTTGTTACCTGGTTGTACTGATTTTTGTAAGCTGAAGCATTTAAATTGATTCTGTCTTTTCCATGTCCTCTCAGGAGGCTTTTTATCTGAACACCACACAGGTGTCAGTGACTCATATTTAATATAGAAAAGAGCCAAGGCATAGAGGTGAAAGGCAACTAAGAAAGTCAAATCTGGAAAAGGGGACAGGGGACAGTAGAGTTTCTGGCTGGTTCTGTACTATGAACACTGTCACTCACGTAGAAAAAGTCTGCAGTGTGTAGATAAATATACTATTACTATTGTATGACAACAGCAAGCACAAATGACAGATGATGACAATGTAAGCTTTAAATACTTATTTTTTTATTTGCTGTAATAAAACAGTCTCAGAGTCTGTAAACCTGCCATTGGAAACAGCTTAAAAGAAACTTAGCAGGTCTGCAGTCTGACCTGCATCATGCCCAAGTCTGAGGTACTAGCACGGACAAGCATCTCGCCCCAGGGCTCAGGTGGTCTCCAGCTGGTACAACCAGCCATTAAGGCACTGGTATAAATTGCAGTTTGAAAAATCGCCTACATCACCATCCGTGAACTGCCACTTCTTCTGTTGCCCATTATACTGGGACATGCAGTGTGAAGCACTGCCCTCTTCCCAAATTAGTCTGAGGATACAGCTGGGCTGAAGGCCCCTCATGCTTTACACCAGCTTCCCAATGAGAACTTTGCCCAGGAGCACTGTGGGGCTTTAATGTTGGTATTAGACCTTTCTGGGCTGACCAAGGATGTGCAGGAGCATCGCTCAGCTCTGCTGGCTGTGGTACCTGTGTGTGTGTGTGTGTGTGTGTGTCTGTTGGGCTTGCCTGGTGACTCTGCCTCTGGTGGTGTGTCCTCCCCTGCCAGCAGTTGTACAGTCTCCTGTTTTTGCTGGCCCTAGCCTGTCTTCCTGATTGCTTCCAACCCTGTGCTAGAAATTTCATGCTCCTCAAATCAGCTGGATCATGGATGTGATTACACTCACTGTGTTCCAGGCAAAGTAAGTGTGGTTTAAGCTGAAGGGCCTTGTTGACCTGGTCCCTTTGGGCTGGGAGCGGGTGCATGTCCACAGCACTCAGGTGTCCAGCAGTGAAAGGCAGCAGGACGGGGAAGGTGCTTTACAGACACACTTTTCCCTCCAAGTCATTCATTCTCAGTGGTGCTCGCCTCACCACTCCAGCTGTATTTGCCTCTTTGCTCTGCTAATCCAGTATTTGCAAGGTACTTTTACAAGCAAGATTTCCTCTGTATTTTTATTTTTGGTTAGTACTGCAGTTGCTAAAGTTATTTGCCAGTCCCCTTGTGCCACATTTGACAACTTTGAGCATGAGCCTTGATCACTGAGCTGAGTTCAATCCCAGACAAAGCCAGAGTGGCACAGACGACAGAGCAGCCACGAGAGCCACTCGGTCTTCCCGTTCATTGCCTCAGTAGCAAAAGATCTCTCTATAAATGCCAAATAAGAATTATAAATCATCCTGGAACTGCCATGCACTAAATCACGAAGCAGAGGAATGAATGAATATTTGTAAACCAAGTGTCAGTGTCGCTGAAACACGGGAAGGGACAATGGGGCTGTGCTGTGCCTTGTGCCTGGGGAGGCTGTGCAGCAGAGGGGCTGCACACAAAGGGAGGCTGTGCAGGGGCTGCGGAGGCAGGATGAGCTCTGTGCAGATAGCGTCAGTAATTTCATGGTTCACAGCAGTAATTTCACGTACGGGATGAAGCAAGAAGCATTTGCTGTGCTAGCTTCAGGCTTTCACTGGGTGGATCTACTTTAACAGTAACAAAAGCCTTCCAGCAGCTGTTAATCAGAGCTGATACTGGCTCCCAGGGCATCTCCCTCTCCGCAGCGCTGACCTGGAGCTGCTGGGGTTTAATGCACCAGCAGAGACATGCCCTGGACTCAGGGCTCCTAAAATACAGAGTCAGGCAGGGTGCTGTCTGAGAATTAATTCCACAGCCTTCTGTGGCTTCCTGAGCGCTTGTCCATCACCCCACCCTACCTTTGAAACTCTGGAAAGTTAATGGCAAAGCAGAGCAGGCTATGCATGGCTGCTTTCAAAGCCTGTCGGAAGAGGCTGAGTGCTGCTACCATCTCCCACCCCTTGGGCAGGTGGAGCTTGGCTCCTGTGCCTTGATCAGCACTGTCATTGCTGGAACTGTCCCAGCACCTTCCTTTGTGCCTGTGACCTCTCCCAGAAGCTTTGTCCTACACAGTCCTCATCAAGCAGTAGGCAGAGTGGAGGTAACAAAAGGTATTCCAGGAGCTGGAGTTAGAACCTAAACTTTGCTTCCACAAAACCTCCAGTGAATGTGAGCTTTGCTGTGTTTGGTTACAAACAATCTCAAATTTTGATTTTTCTGAGTAAACTGCTACACAAGTCCTCCTGCCCCAAGCCCCCAAGTATATTAATTGAGTAAAACCTCATGTAGCAGGCAGGCACTGAAGTGATGGAGATCTTTTTAAGTCAGCAGATACATATCTCAAGGGCCTAAGTAGTTTATTGTTTATTCCTTGAGGAGGAAAGCAAGGTCAGGGGCAATCTCAATAAAATTTAACAGTGACAACAAAAAGTTTCCCAGTCCACAGCCTGTTTCTTGTCTTGCTTTGCTTAAGCTGTGATTTGTGCCAGGTGGTGTGGCCCATGTTGCTCCAGTTGAGCCTCCTCCAGCAGTCCTGCAGGCAGTGCGTGGGTTACTTGCAGGCTGGAGTTGTGTTACTGGATGGGGTCAGAGCCCTCCCAGCTGTGGGGTGTTGTGGTGCCAGGTATGGATGGACTGGGGCTTGGGAGGGGAGCCTAAAATGTTTGCTTGAGCATTTCCCACTTTTCTTAGTCTGTCATTTTTAACATCAGTTCAAGTTTTGGTGTCTTCTGATCTTTCCCTGGGGCAGAGGGCAGTGCTTGTAGCTCAGCCAGGCAGTGCCTCCATCATTCCTACCACAGGATGTTGCTGCTGAGTGTGTCCAGGATACACTTATTTATAACTTGTGCTACCAGATTTTGTGTTAACTGTTCAGCCCTTGGTACATTTGCGAGGTATCTGCCAGGTAACAGATTAAAGCCCACCATGGTGGCAAGGGCTGGGAGGGTTTCCTTGGCTGCTCCCTCGCTCCTGCCTGGCTCTGCCCCATGCAGGTGCCTCGTTCTTCTCTCTGTGTCTGGCTCAGAGATGACGTGTGTGTCAGAAGATCCCTCCTCCTGTGGCTGCTGGAAGGAAAGGAGCATTTTTCTCCCCTGAAGTCACCTCTCCCCACCCATCCAGGATGTCTGCACAGTAGCTGTGTCAGCTGGGGCAGGTGCTGTGGCAGCCCTGGCACGGCTGCCCTGGCTCGGGGCAGCTCCAGTGCTTCCCTGTGTACCTGGCTCTCCAGCAGGACCTTTTTCTTACAGGTGGTACCAACACCGTGTGCTGCTGTGCCCAGGTGTGAGATCAGTGGGTGCAGGCAGCGTGGGAACACCTCCCGTGGCCAGTGGCACAGCCCCTCCACAGCCCTCCTGCTCTTATGGCTTGGCCGCTCTTGCTGCAGTTTGGTTTCTTGAGCTGAGTTAAGGCTTCCCTCCTCCTTTGTTCTTTCCACTTCATGGCAGTAGGTTTCCATTTCCCTGCCCCTGGGCCTTAGCTAGGCCACAGGTGTGCAGAATCTTGTTGGGGACTCAACTTAGAGATGGTCTTTTCCTATCCAGAGAAAACAAGTGAATTTTGCAGTGGCGCAGTGTGATGTTCACCCACCCTTTTCCCAGCACTGCAGCGCTAACAGAGCTGCAGAGGCAGGGAGGGAGTCATCTGTGCCATGTGTTAGTTGTTAATTTTAGCTTCACCATAACTCTTGCTGACAGGGCTTGGTTGTTTTCTACTGTAGGCAGCATGTAGCAGCTATCCTGGAGATCCTGCAGGCACCGTGTGGCTGTAAGACAGGGAAGCTGCAGCTCATCCCTGCACCGTGTCAGGGTGTCTGTGGCCACACTCTCCCTGTGTCCCACAGCTGCTGCTGCTGAGGTTGAGTGGCCATATGGTACCACTTTTCTTGAGTTTGTGCTAAACCTTTGGCTTCAGCTTACGTAAGGATGACATTAGGCACAGGCTGAATTCCACATGTGTCTGAGGACAAAGGCTGGCCAAAAGGTGGTTATGTATCTGCCAGGATTACATACTGCATAACCATTCTCTGTGGCCTTCTTCCTAATCCTGGGTGCCTGGTGAGGTCTGTATGAAGTATCAGCCTGTACTGGTGTGGTCAGAAGAGTATCCCAGGATTTGACGGACAGGTCCCAAACCAGACAACTTCTAATGCATAGGCTTTAATAATACAGGGAACTCTTACAAGTACAAGCAGACTTAAGAAAATCATACAGATTTGATATCTTCTTTAGGTTGTTGCTGATACCTTTGCTTGTTTTAATCCATTGCATCTGGTCTCGAGTCTGAAGGAAAATCACTGACTACATCAGAAAATGCCCGTCTGGTTTTCTCCCGGTGCTGACAGTCGTGTTTGGCTGGTGCAGGAGTTGCCCAGAGAGCACCGTGCCTCTGACAGCTCTGTTGCCATACAGTGCTGGAGGCTTGCCTGGCTTGTGTCCAGAGATGATGTTCTGCCTGATGTTCAAGCTCAGTGGCGTGCACTGGTTAAAGGTGTGGGGAGCACTGGCCATGCGCTGTAGCTTAACTCCAGCAGAGAGTCTCTGGGAGCTCTGTCTCGTACCATTTTTGTTGGTGGTCTTCTGCTGTGCTCCACAGAGCATGTTTGTTCAGTCTCTCATGTTTGGTTAAACGCTGTGAGGATGCAAACACTTCTTCGCCACAGCCAAGGAATGCTGTGACTGCTCCTTCTTGGCCAACCTTTATGCAAACTTTAGGTAGATGCAACATCTTGTAACATCTTTTTCTAACTAAAGAGAGACACACCAGGTCTGTAGCGAGCTGATGACTTGAGTGGAAAGAATTGATGTGTTAAAGGGCTGGAGGTACAGCTGACTGCTTAGAACAGAGGTGTTGGGAGAGGCAAGGAATCCTATAAAGGCTGAAGTGGTAGATGTGAAGTCATGTCAAGTGAAGTGTCAGAAACAAGACATGCTTGCCCTGTAACAGAACATTCTTCACAGGCGGTTTAACAAGCTTTGGAATTAAATCTGTGGGGAAAAAAGTGATGTAGTTCTTGTGTCGAGGCTTTCACAAGCTTGCAGTGTGCAGTCTGGGCTGGGCCTGGTGGAAAACCAGACCTGAACAGCCATGTAATCAGGGCTTTTCCTAGGCAGTTATGAGCTCACACTACTCACACTGCAGCTGCATATATATTTTCCAATATACACTCTTGGAATTTTACATAGGCTTTTTTAGCTTGCTAATCATCTCTGTGGTCACTCATTTCTGGAGTTAATGACTAATCTCTTAGAGAAAACAAGTTAACAAACTGACAGCTGCTCCTAACGAATCACTTGCTTGGAAAGGCCGGTGCAAACTTGACATCCACAATAAATCCTTCTTTTGCTCCTGATGGTTCAGTGGAGCAATGGCAAAGAAATGAGGTAATAACTTTCATTTATCAAAGCGGTTCTGGCTGTGGCAGATTTGTGCATGAGAGCTCATAGACAGAAATGCCAGAGAATTACAGACTGTGGATTTCTGCTCTTCTTTGAGTAGCACGAAGTGTAAATGGGAAAATGTAGGTGTTACAGGCTCCTCAGCATAACCTTACAGTCAGACAATCAGCAGCTGCCCATCCCTGGCTACGTGGTGGGCATGAAAAGGTGGGCAAGAAGGTGTGCAGGTACTGGGGAGCTGGGGGGGGCTTTTCTCTGCCCCACCAAGAACAAACTGAAACCTCCCATGGGGTGTGGGACAGAAGGGGGTGGCTTGTTCCAGGTGAGCACCCTGTGCTCCCTGCAGCCTGTGTGTCCCTCCTGCCCTGCCTGGGGCTCTGGGGTCATGGCAGAGCCCGTGCCATGTGCTGGGACACAGGGCATGTCTGGGATGTTGTGCCCTGCTGGCACTGCTTCTGCAGCTGCTGCCTCGCAGGGCACCTTTTCCAATCACAGTGCCCACAGTAATCAATAGCCACCTTTGAGCAGTTAACCATTAACTCATGGCAAATAGCAGATGTTTTCCATAACATTTGCCTATAAGTAAATAAATAGACTTGGCAGCAGTGGATAGGGCAACAAATGTTCTGAAATTCCCATTTCTCCTGTCAGGGCTGAGCTAGCCTAAGGACTGGCATTTTCTTAACACTTTGTTTGCAATAAGCTGATGAATCCAGCTGGCAGCTAGTTTGTATTACAGGTTTAGCTTGAGACATTGGTAGCTGCTGATATTAGTTACGGTTGTTGCTTCACTAAAATAGTGAAATCAGGTTTTACATTTAAAAATAATAATTATTAGATTTTTTTAAAAATTATAATTTCATTTGACAGATATGGTCTAAAACGGCAGCATTGTGCCAGGATGTTGAGCTGACTGAATGAAAGATTAATCTCCCTTATTGACTTGAAATGAGGGAGTTAATAGTATAAACACCAAGAAACCCATGATTTTATCAGTGGACTGACCCCATGGAAGGGACCCACTGTGGAATAGCCTGTTCCTAAGGACTGATCCCATGGGAGGGACCCACTGTGGAATAGCCTGTTCCTAAGGACTGACCCCATGGAAGGGACCCACTGTGGAACAGCCTGTTCCTAAGGACTGACCCCATGGGAGGGACCCACTGTGGAATAGCCTGTTCCTAAGGACTGACCCCATGGGAGGGACCAACTGCACAGCAGTTTGTGAAGAACTGCAGCCCATGGTAAGGAGTCATGTTGGAGAAGTTTGTGGGGTTCTGTCTCTCATGGGAGGGATCCCTGTTCATAATACGCTGATTTTCACCCAAAGAACTCATGTTGGTATTTTCCATGTATGTGTATAAAATGTTCACAGCACAGCAGGGGAGAATTCTGGGTGATAATAGCCTGTTTTTTTATATTCTCAAGTTCTTAGGCTCTTGGGTTTATTAGCAGTTTTGTTGATGCCAACAATCAATGCCAAGCTTGTGCACGCATTTGTAGAAATAGGGCCTCCAACAGCACATGGAACACAGCAGATTCTTAGAGTTCTGTGAGATTTTAAAAAATCTCAATTTTTTTCTCTGGTAGTATTTAAAAGATCACACAGCCTTGTTTTGATATGTACTGTCCTGCTGCAATCCAAGAGAGAACAATGAATATCTCAGAAAAACCTGGAAATCAATAGTTCTGGGACAGAAGGACATGGATTCACCAGAGTTCGGTTCTTCTTCATACGATACTGAACCAAAGTGGTTCTTGAATTATCTCCCGGCCGGGCTTTACATTAAAGAGATTATGCATAGGTAGAAATAAATACATAGGCACAAGACTCTTAAAACTATAACTATGAGGAAACAGCTTTCAAAAAATCCCCCAAACCCAAACCACCCCAAAACCTGCTCTTTGCAGAGCTTACTGAAGCCCTGACCCCCCTGGAGAGCCTGCCATGTGCGGGGCTCACACCGACCTTGCCACTGCTGTGGGGGCTCCCTGGGCTTTGGTCTCCTGGAGGCTGCACAAGAGCCATTCCTGGCGTGGCCAAGAGCAGCCTGGGCAGGGCAGGGGCACTGCTGATCCCACTCCAGCAGAACTTTGGCCCTGAGACCGTAAGGAAGGGAGCAGCTTTGCTGCCCTGTGTTGAGAGGTCACCTACTCTGTTCACAGAGTCCAGCAATTACTGAAAGCGACAGATGCCCTTTCCAGGGTGGCTTTCACTGGGGACCAGCACTCCTGATGTTGCAGCGCTGGACAGGGGCGAAGAGAAACCTCTTGGGTTTGGACTGAATGGTTTTACCAGTGATTGTTGAATGTAACGTGGTGGAGTATTCAGCTGTGAATGTCCCACTGAATTATTTCTTGGGCAAGCAGAGTTATTTGCAGAGAGCGTGTGGATTTCCCGTCCTTTCTGTTTGCACCTGCCCCCTGTGCATTCCTGCCTTAGCCAGCCCCAGCCTCCGTGCATTGAAACACCAGCAAGCCTTGCCCCGCTTCATTTTGGGTTGATTTCCAAGCATTTGTTTTGCTCCAGCCTCCTGCTGTTCTCTTGGGTACTCGAATCTATTCAGGGTGAGGAGCTCATTGATTTAGGGCCTGATGGGGGGGATCAGGAGTGTTGTGAATCAATGGCCGGGAGCTGTGGAGGATTTTAACTTTGATTCTCTTTCTGCTTTGTAGGTATTTGTATAAAGTGTGGAAAAGGTGTGTATGGAGCGAGCCAGGCTTGCCAAGCAATGGGTAACCTCTACCATACCAACTGCTTCACGTGTTGCTCTTGTGGTAAGTCGGATCTGCCCTCGCCTTGTCATGTGTTGTGTGTTTTGTGACACACATCCCTGTAGCACCCAGTGTACAAAGTGAGACCTCACCTCGCCTTCTTCCCGAGCCAAAATTCCCACACAAGGCTCCAGCTTGAAAAGTTGAGGGGTTTTTTATTTGCCATCTGTAAGTGTTCAATGGTGTTTTCCTAAGCAGAGCCCAGAAAAGTAGTGTTTGGTTGTTTTAAGGGCTGCATTTACGAAATGGCTTCAACCTGGCTGTTACAAGCAGTATATGCTTTAAATCACTTGTGTTTATGGGACTGTCATGTGCATGTATCATTTTAATAGAAAAAACGGCCAGGTTTGTGCAGCCAAAACCATATTTTGGTCACTATTTGCAGATGCAACTCTAGTCAAGCCACATGTATTTGTCATTTCTGTGTATACCCAGTGCTCAAAAATTGTTTTCTGATGTTTGAACGTGACAAGAACAAATAGAAACTGCATGTTGAAATAACTTATGCTATTACAGGATTTTTGTTTTTGTAGGGGGAAACTGGATGGTAAATCACTGACTCCTCCTAGCTGGTCTCAGGACCTTTTTAGGTTTCCCTTTTAATCTGAAAGTGAAGTTTCTGTGTGTGATTCAGGGAAGTGAAGGCTTTGCCAGGGGAAACAGGACATGGAAAACTCAGGGCAGCATTTTCAGTAGTGTTTGCCTTAAGTCAAGCTTTGTGAACTTGAGTTGGAGACTTCCTCAGTGTCTTGTCTGTGACTGCTGGAGCTCACAAATTCCCACTCGGTTCATGGGAAGTATAAGAGCTCAGCTTTCAGGAGTCAGGTGATTTTTCTTGTTTTATGAACACATTTATTTAGGTTTCTAAAATATGAAAGTGTTTGCCTCGATGTTGAAGCTCTTGTTGTGATCCAGATACAGAGCAGAATGTGCCGAATCGAAATTGTTTATAAAAAGGATTAATTAAGGATTAGAAAAAGAGTCAAAGATTATTGGCAAAGAACCAAATAAGCTGATAATCAAAAGACCATTGTAAAGTTCACTTGTGAAAGGAGAAGTGTTGTCTTTTCTCCTGAGGTAGAGATAAATATCAGTTTAAATAAACCTGCAACCTGAATGTAGAATTTAGTGACCTTTATAAATGACTCTGGACCATTACCAGATGCGGGGATGAACTCATCTCAGACCTTTAGGGATTGCTCTTGACTTTGCTCGAGTCTGACAGTGAATGAGTAGCTATTTTGTTGGCTCCCAAAGTGCACAGCATCCTGCTTAGCAGAGGATTACAAAATATGATAGTGGATAATATCTCTCCACTCCCTGCCAACATTAACCTAACCTAATTGCATGGGTGAATTCCAGCTTCCTCTCTGGGGCAGAAATGTTGTTTTGAAGTAGTCAGGATGCATGTTTGCTACCACAGGGAGATGTATGCAGGTCATTCTGTTCCTTAGAAAAATGTGTAAGGGCCAAGAAATGTATTTTAACAGCAAAATGCAAACACAACTTGATTGTTTAAAAGCACAGCAAGCTTTTCTGACTGTTCTGGTGAGGTGTGTGTGGCCGGTGTACATCTACCATAGGGCGACTCGAGGCATGTCCATGTGTCTCCACCCCACAGTGCCCTGGAATTCTGTGATTCACTCTGCTTTGGTGAGTCACCACACACAAGGAAACAGGGCTCCAGGTTGTCTTCTGAGACTCTCCCTGTACTGCTCCTGGGCTGGAGGGCCTGGCTGTCACCTACAAGGAGGTTTCACAAGTGAGAAGGGCTTGGGTTTCCTTCTGTCTGCAGCTTCTGATACAACACCATGGAAAGGGGAATGTGTGGGCACGTCCTTGCCTTGGGCACTGAAGGTGGACGTGCTGCTGGCCTGGCAGCAGTGCCTGAGTGCAGGTAAAAGACTTGATCAAAGCTTAAATTCAGCTACATGAAGGTGTGAGTCAAAGGCAGAGCTTTTCCCTCAACTCAGCTCTGAAATCATACCAAAATAAGCATAGCTGGAAAGAGGGTGTTGCATTAACTCTTCATTTCTCACAGCATTTGGGGCTGTGCAGCCCAGGGAAGGACTCAGGGCAGTGCCAGTAGATCCAGACGTGGGACCAAGGCATGCAGATCCTATGGGAACTGCACCTGTGAGTGCAGCAACCAAATGGGAACTTCTTACAGTACTGCAGGTCATGAACAGGGAGTTCATTTTGGGAGGTTGGTGGGACCCAGGTGAGAATCCTGCACTGTGGTTTTGGAGCCCACCTTTAAAAGGCTGAGGGTAACTGGAGAGAGAGGGTCTAGGAGCACTTGCATAGATAATTAAAGGCTGGAGAAAAGCTAATCATGAGAGCCCAGTGTATTTTGGACATCAGAAATTATGGGAGGGACACGTGGCTGGAGCTTGTAAATCCTTTAAGCATAAAACAGCATTAGAAAGTGGTCTCCTATGTACTGGAGACAAACATAAGAGAGGTCTTTTCTGGAGGCTGAAATTACACAATTCAAATAGGAAATCAGAGACAGTTTTTCTGCAATGAGGATGATTAACTGCTGGAATGAAATAGCAAGAGAAGTGGCCGATTCTCTGTTCTTCTTTGTTTTCAAATTAAAACCAAATGTCCCTTTGCAGAGTGTTTTAAGTTGAGCCGAGCTTTAGGTAACTGTGTGATCGTTAATGACCTTTGTTAGGCAAGAGGTCACGACACACACTAGTGCTCCTTCTGAGCCTTTGACAGGAGACTAGAGAAGCAGGAAGGTTCTCTCCACCTGAAACAGCTGCTGTGCACCAGTTCCTGTGCCTCCTTTTGGGGGGTTGTCCCTGGGTGGATGTCAGGTGCCCACCAGCCCCTCTGTCACTGCCTCCTCAGCTGGACGGGGAGAGGGAATTCAGTGGGTGGGGATAAGGACAGGGAGAGATCAGTCCCCAGGTACTGACACAGCAAACCAGACTCAGCTGGGGGAAGCTGTTTATTACCAATCATATCAGAGTAGGATAATGAGAAATAAAAGCTAAATCTTAAAAAAACGTTCCCCCCATCCCTCTTGTCTTCCTGGGCTTAACTTTGCTCCCAGCTTTCTCTGCCTCATCCCCTGAGCAGTGCAGGGGGATGTGAAAAGGGGGCTGTGCTCAGGTCATCCCATGTTGTCTCTGCTGCTGCTGCTTCCTCAGTGGGAGGGCTCCTCACACTCTGCCCCTGCTCCAGTGTGGGGTCCCTCCCATGGGGTCAGTCCTTAGGAACAGGCTGTTCCCCAGTGGGTCCCCCATGGGGTCAGTCCTTAGGAACAGGCTGTTCCACAGTGGGTCCCCCATGGGGTCAGTCCTTAGGAACAAGCTGTTGCACAGTGGGTCCCTCCCATGGGATCAGTCCTTAGGAACAGGCTGTTAGACAGTGAGTCCCCCATGGGGTCAGTCCTTAGGAACAGGCTGTTCCACAGTGGGTCCCCCATGGGGTCAGTCCTTAGGAACAGGCTGTTCCACAGTGGGTCCCCCATGGGGTCCCAAGCCCTGCCACCAAACCTGCCCCAGCGTGGGCTCCTCTCTCCATGGGGCCACAGGTCCTGCCAGGAGCTGCTCTGGCTGGGGCTCCCCACGGGGTCCCAGCCCCCTTTGGGCATCCCCTGCTCTGTTGGGCTCCTGCAGGGGGGTCTCTGCTCCCCAGGGACCCCCCTGTGCTGCAGGGGCACAGCTGCCTCCCCATGGGCTGCCCCTGGGGCTGCAGGGGACCCTCAGCTCCTGTGCTGGAGCCCCTCCTGCCCCTCCTGCCGCCCTGCCCTGGGCTCTGCACAGCTGCTCCTCTCCCATGTCCTCACTGCTCTCTCCCACTGCAGTTCCACAGGGATGTTTTTCCCCCTCTTTACGTGTTACCCCGGAGGTGCTGCCCCATCCCTGCTGGGCTGGCCCTTGGACCTGTCTGGCTCTGGCTCTGCTGGGCTGGGGGAGGTTCTGGCAGCTCCTCACAGAAGCCCCCCTGCATCATCCCCACCCCAAACCCGGCCACACCAACCCAGTACAACTCAGAAATCTGAGAGTAAGAGCATGAGATGGCCCTTCTTATTTTCCCCAATTAACAATGACCTGAACTTTCCTCCAACAGTTTTCAGTCTTACTTTCCATATAATGGCTGCAGAAAGAAAAAGTTAATAACCAAAGAACAATAATTCTGTACCTGAGGACATCTGATTTTAGATAAGGGCCCAATATTTAACCAGCTACAATTAAAAAATAAATAAAATAATATTTTAAACCTTTGGGAAAAGTTGTGGTTTGGAGACCACTCAGGCTGAAATGTGATAATGAGTGATGGAGCCTCCAAGGCCTCATTTCATCTCTTGGCAGTGAGTGTTTTCAACTCAGCAAAGACAAGTGCAGTTGTGCAGAGAAGTGGAAATTCTGCCCAAGCCAGAGCCCTTTCTCAGGCACTTCTTGGAGCAGCTCTGCGGTTTCAGTGCCAGGTGCCATCTGTGAGGGTGCCCTGGGTGCCAAGGGCAGCGTGTGGCAGCACGGGCCATGCTGTGCCTTCCCAGAGCACACGGGGCTTGCTCCAGTGCCGACCTTTTCCTCTCCCACCATCACAGGTCACACCATTCCTGCAGGGCTTGTGCTCCTTGTAATTAAGAGGAAAACCAAACCCACGCCTGCGGGCACCTCTGTGAGGGCTCCAGCCCTGCCAGGGCAGAGCTGTGAGGATGGGAGGATGGATTCCTGGGGTGATTCCAGCAGGAATGGTGACTGGCTCTTGAGGAGACAAACACAGAAAGATGAGGAAATACTTCAGGTCCACAGTAAATAAACAGGAGTCTTCTGTCCCCTTTAGATGTTTTGGTGAAATGCTCAGATGGTAAATCTCTTTGTTGTCTTCCTATATTCTGGCAACTTTGGGGGGAAAAAAAATCAGTAATGTTGATTCAGAGTTGTTCAGAATCTCCTCAAAAAAAGGAAATTTCACCAGTGACCTGGGGTCAAAAGAAAAGTAGAAAGGAAAAGTAAATTACTTACCAGGCATGTTTTATGTGCTGCTTTTCTGCCTCTCCAGTGTGTTCAGTGGTTCTGGACAGTCCAGCCTTCCTCCCATAACTGAGCAAGTTCAGCATGCAGAACTTCGCTCTGTCAGTTGATTTTTGCCACATCTCTGTGTAAATTCCTGTCACCTTCTGCAAAAAGTCATGCTCCTCAAATAGCTCTGTGCCACAAGTGGGATAATTCTCCTCAGGTAAGGTAAAAGCCAAAGTGATCTGATTTCCTGGGATCAGGATGTTCAATGTAGACCTTTATCCACAGTCTCCTGGAGAAAACAACTGAAGCTTGTTAGGATGGTTTTCAAATGTAGATTCTCTCTCAGCCCTGACACCAGCAGAACCTCTTTTAGGCCTTGATTCAGCAAAACACTTAGATGTGTTTAAATATGTTCTATTACTCACATGTGAGCATGCTTTGCTGAATCTTAAATAACAGAGATTAATTCAGGCAGCAACATACACTGTCCCTTCTGTTAAGTGTAAAATCTTGGCTTTGGCAGGAGTTCAGTTGCAGATTTTTTATATGGAAGACAAGAGCTGAAAAACGTCTGCCTGAAAAGCTCATCACCTGATTCCCCTTGATAGTATTTCAGAGCATGGCAGGATTTCTTGAAGAGGAATGATTGCCATAATGCCACATTGCTTGTGTGATCTAAGTGCAGGTGAACAGTTGCAGGAAATAATGAGCTCTGTTTGATGCCCATTAAAGAAGATAACTTATCAGGTGCCTTCAGTTTGCAGATCATCATGCTGTCCACAGCGCCTCTCAGGCTGAAGGTTTTAATCCAGTGGCAACGATCATAGTGCAGGAAGAGAAATCTTTACATTGAGGGGTATCAGTTTGTTATTTGTTACTCACAGGGTGCAGGAGATGCTCAGGGAATGAGCTTTGCAGACCTAAGGGTTTGAAGTCTCTGCTCTCAGAGCTGTGTCTCACCACACAAATCGGGGTCTGTTCTGCTCTCCTGCACGAAGGCAAACGTTTGAACGCGCCCATTTGTCTCTAATTTGCGCTTTTGCTGCTGGTTTTGAGGCACAGGAAATCAACACTCCTGAATCAGCCCCTGCCCTCCGGCTGATGTGAAAGGGGAGCTGGTCCATGGTCGTGGACACAACCTGCCTTTTCACCCTGGGCCAGCAGCTGCCCTCTGTCCTGGGGTCTCGGCACTGCTGGATGGAGATCTCTATTAACAGCAGGTTCCTGAGGTCCCACCTGGTGGGGAGAAGTTCCTTGTGACACTGGAAATGCTCTTTGCTGTATTTGCTGCCCCAGTTGAACCTTTGTTTGCTCTTGGTGGTAATAAGGCACAGAACATCTTAAGGGAGCTGTGTCCCTACAGTGTATGTTTATCAGCAGTTGGTGAGTTTTTAAAATACCCAAATTCCCAATGGAAGATTCATTTTCAATTCATATTTGTTCTGTCCCCACAGTTTATTTATAAGTTTGGCATGAGTCGCTGCATCCAAATTGCACACTGCCAGTACTTGCTTTGTAGCCTTAAATTAAATTGTCTGTGAATGTGCTTTTCACATGAAATAAAACAAAATTCAGTGTCAAATCTCTGAGCTCTGTGCTGTGTGTCCACCACTGCTAGAGTTGGTAACCCCAGTGTGTTTGTGCCAGTGGCTTTTAACCCCTCGGTGCCTCATGGCTCGTTTTCCAGTGGCTCAGCTGGAGGTTCAGTGCCTGTTCATCCTCCTCCAGTTGTTTCTGCAGCTCTCCTGGGCATCAGGGTGGCCCTGCAGGGCAGGGAGCCCACGAGGGTTGCTGTGAGTGGTGCATTGCTCTGCAGTTGGAGTCTGCTGGGGAGCCCCGGCCCTTGCACACTTTGCCCCACTGTTTTCTATCCACAGACTGCCCGACCAGAGCAGGCTGAAGTTTTGGGGGTTTTGGTGTGTAATCCCACCAGAGCTGGTACCTGATGCTCAGGGAGGCCAGGCTGATTCCGTGCTGTGCCTGTGGGGATGTTCCTCCCTGACGCCCATGCCCTTGACTTGCACAACTCCCCCTGTTACTCATCCCCATCTCAGCCCCACGGATGGAACCCACGGCCACCTGAGTGTCTGGTGGTTTCCAAGCCACGACTGGAGCTGGCAGCAGGTCCTGATGGATGTGGGGCAGATTCTTGGAGGGCTGATTCACAGCTAGAACCAGGGATGGTGGGGAGGCGTGAGGCTGGTTACGAGAAGGCAGCAGAGGATCTGTGTGTGCGCCGAGGCTGCGGCCGGCGTGGACGTGTCAGTGAGATAACTCTGTGCTGCAGGAGGCCAGAGCTCTGCCTGAGTCATCCCACTGCCCTGGGATAAGCTACAGCCTGTGCTCAGCCCCACGCTTCCCCTTCAACACCTCTGGAGGCAGATAGTTAAAAGCTATTTCAAGTATGTGCAGCTGCAGTCCCAGACAGCCCCGGCCACAATGGGGAAAGGAGGCTCTGGCTGCAGGGAGAGGCAGAGCATGGCAGGGATGACGGCCAGGCTCACATGGGCCAGGCTCACCTTGTGCAACACTGAACCCTCAAGCAGAGCATGGCAGGGATGACGGCCAGGCTCACATGGGCCAGGCTCCCCTTGTGCAACGCTGAACCCTCAGTGAGTGAGCAAAGGAATGTGTTCTTCTGGTAATTCAAAGTCCAACTTGGACACCAGCCCATGGAAGAGCCCAAGTACCTTCAGGTACTGATTGGTAGAAAAGTGTTTCCTTTATCTTGGTCAGTGGTTAGTCTGATAATATCCTGAGCTTTAGAAGAAGAAAACCAATGGGTTGGGAAAAGGGTCATCAGAAATGTTTGAGATAGGGTCACAGAATATTCTGAGTTGGAAGGGACTCACACAGATCATCAGATCCAACTCAAATGAATGGCCTATACAGGAATCAAACACACAACCCTGGTGTTGTTAGCACCATACTCTAACTCCTTTATTTAGAATTTATTTAGTTGGGTTTGATATTTTAGGAGGCATTTTGTAGTTTCTCTGCATTGGTGTTTGCTGTCCCAGGTAGGTGTGACCCAGCAGGGCACTGCTCTGTGTGCTGGACTTCAGATGGACCTGTCCCTTGCTATGTCCCTTCTACAGACCATCCTGCATTGGGTGTTATGTCCTGAGATGCTGTCAGTTCTGTGACTACTTTAAATTGAGTTAGTTCAGCTCCAGGAGAGAGACCATTTGGTCAGGCATGGCTCACCTGTTTGGCTTTACTTCCATGGGGACATCTCAGATACCTGAAGATCCATGTGCTTAAAGCTTTTTTGGTTGTGGGGGGCGTGTCTCTGAGGGCTGCTCGAGCTGTGCTGGGGGACTGATGCCCAGGGAAAGGTGGTGGTGATGGGCAGCTGACCAGCAGGGAACCAGGAAACATTTCTACTCCCTATTTCTGCTGATCAGAGGGCATGTGATCAGTAGTTGTCTGGTGGTTTGTGTCTGTCTCCTCGTTTCCTTGAAGGGCTGTAATTGCCTTCTACTATTAATGATTCCAGCACGAAATGTGTGGCTTTTGATGGTTATTTTAATTGGTGGGGGTTGCCTGGCAACTAATGACGGAAAGTTTTCTCTGTGCTGATGGACTGGCCATAGATGTATTCCTGCCACAATATTTTTGTATTCATAATGTGGAACCAATCACTGACGGTACCTGTGATCCTTTCAGGGGCTGGAAAACACATAAAGCACAAATCCATGCTCTAATTAACAAGCTTTCTGCCCCTGTTTTTAATTTCTGTAAAAACCTCAGAGAACCTAATCGCCTCCTTGCACACTTTGTGGGTTTGAAATGTCACCTATTGTCTTGTGTAACAAGATTTGCTAAAATTTCCCTGTTTCCTTATCGGTGTTTATTATCTGCAGGTCTCAATTGTCTTATCTGAAACCCCCAACTCTTGGGTGTTCAGTCTTTCCTTTTAGTCTTTTTTTTTTTTTCCTCTTGCTGTCCCCTATGCCCATTTAAAATGGTTTTTTGGAACACACCTCAGTTTCTCTAAAAGAATAGACTCCCTTGGGCTTCTGTTGAGTTCATCTCTCAAAGGGGAAGAAATCCAGATAATGCAGAACAGAGCACAGGCAAGTCACTGACATTATCAACAGATGTTTCTGTTTCCCATTTCCAGGTTCTGTAATTTTTAAGTGTTACCTAAAAACAAAGGGGAAAAACAGGTGGAAGGGAAAAGTGACAAAGAGAACGAATGAAAAGAGAAGCACAGGGTTGGCTTCCGGTAACTTTAATGATCTACCTTTCTGCTCTATGTTGTCCTTACCTATTTTGTGAAGTGCCTAATCTGTGCTTTAGTGATATCCTTGATCTTTACTCATCGCAAACTAAACTCTGAAATAATTTCTCATTTAATGCAGATCGTCATCGGTTCTTCACGAATAAGTCAGGTCTATCTCCACACTTGACAGATAATCAATGTTGTCCTTTGGCACTCTGTGAATCTGTTCTTCTGCCCTCAAACACCCGATCATTTCCTTCCCGGGACCTGTCTCGTGTCCTGTGGCACACACAGACCTGCCCATGTACACAAACATGTTCAGGCTCCCATGTTCTAGCCTGCCCTACAGCCATGGATCACCTGGATACTCTCCTGCATTTGAGGGAATCTCCACCTTTCCTGTGTCGTGCCCATGGAGTGATCTCCCTGTTGCTGCCCTGGACTGACCCAAAGTGTGCTCTGTGGGCCACCACTACGTGATTGTTTTCCTGGTGTGTTGGAAGGATTGAACTTCAGTTTTTGTCTCTGATGCATCTTCTGTGAAGATTTCCGTCTCCCATGGGTTTTCCTTTTCCTTCTTTCTGCCTGTATTTGCTCTGGCATGTGCCTGCTCTGCCAGAATTCAGACTCACTGTTCCTTCTGTGTGGGCATCTTTTGTTTTCCATCTCAAACAAGCGCATGGATTTCTTTAGTCAAGATCTTATCTGCATGTCAGTACCTTTTCTCCAGAAAACAGTGAGCTTGTCCTCTTGCCTTTGGTACTGTTTGAAATCTTACTGTACCCTGGTAATTTCCCACTTTGATTTGGTATTCGTATCTTGGGCTTTTCCTGGATCCCTGAGTTCCCAGGGTCCAAGGACTCTGGACTGCTGGCAGCTCCTCATCCCCATATCATGGAGGCAAGATTATACCCCTCTGCAGCCATGGAAACTTCAGTCTGTCCTTTCTCACCAGCAAAGCTCTTTTCCAGACTTCCAAATGGTTTTCTGTTCTTATTCCTGTCACACTGTTTTCCTGCTGTCTCCACTCTTGGACCCTTCCCTGGTGACAGTGCAGTGACAGGGCTGTCCCCTCCTGCCAGGCCACACAGCATCTCTCCATCCAGCCCTGCCAGCCCTGCCTAGCGAGGTCAGGAGCTCTTAGGAGAGGACACTGTGTGAAGGGGACATCTGGTTTCGCCGCTCCTGTTCCTTCATCCCTCTGTGCTGACAGCAGGACTCTCTCTCTGCATCTTATCCGTGCCTCCTGTCCAGGCTGGGTTGCAAACTCAGCCTTAATAGTAATTCCTATTTACTGCTTATTTTGAGGGAGAAATGGCTGTATGGCCTGAAAAGACATTGAAGTTCCACACCAAAAAGCAACCTGGGTTTTGCCTTACAAATTCATTGTACAGCTCAAAGGTTTCCACTGCTACTCATCGTGTTAAGGATGCTTTTACTTCTTGTGGGTCTAGAAAAGCTGTTTCCCATAAACATCTTGCCACGTACAAAACAAAAAAGTTTGGTGGGTTTTTTTGCTAAAGTTTGTCTTCATGTTTACAAAACACAAAGTGGCAACAAACTTCAGCTGCTGCCAAATTCTGTCTTTCAGGCTTCCTTCCGGCAGAGGGTCTTGGCAAAGGACAGAGGAAAAGTCCTTAGCTGAGAGCACTGATGGGTTGGTGGCCACCAAAGGGTAGATCTGCCCTGGGAGTCAGAGGACAGGCTTTTATTCCACTTGCTACAGAATTCCTTGTCTCCTTGGGCAGATCACTCAGTCAGTCTAGCTTGGTCCATGTGGACATAATCACCTCCCTCACATGGGGGATACTGGGCTGCTTTCCTTAATGTGTTGAAATTATGTGGAGATCTTGAAGTTAAAGTACTGGAGAAGTGGGAAGTTCTATAAATCATTCAGTAATTATTGTTATATCACAAATAGATGCTTTTGCTGGAGGAAACACTTGCAGTGTCTGGCAGCCAAGCCATACAGCTGCTACAGCACGTTACTGAAACTAATTACTTGCTCAAATAATGTGTGTTTACAGTTTATGGGGGACTATTTTGAGGATTATATATCATTAAATACACGGTCTAATGTAAGATTTCAAAAAGCCTGCTTTCCCAGCACTGCTCCCCAGAGCCCTCGATGCCTGGGCCACGTCAGTAACGTTCCCATTCTTCTGTCCAAGCCCAACGTTGTGTTTTTAATTTATTTTCAGTATCCAAGGAATGCTGTCTCCAGTGTTCAGAGGGCTCTGAGTCGGATGTGAGACACAAACGCAGCAGAGAAGCTTATCAGAGCATTAGGCTTGGCATGAAGCCTACATAAACACCCAGGCATTCCTGCTCCTTGGAATGGGGGGGCTCGGCAGGATTGGCCACTTCCAGCTGCAGGGCTGGCCTTGGGCACCAAGGAGGGTGCTGTGGTAACCCCTGGTATTTGCATGACCTGAATGTTTGGCCTGCTTATAAACTTACTGTTATAGAAGGACCGGCTTGGTTCTGGTAAATTGACATCCACAGGTCAGAGTTATTTACCAGCAGTGGATGTTTTCTCCTCTCCTTGGACTTCTCAGGAAATTTTAGCTTGGTTTTAACCCAGGTAACGAAGAGCTCTTGTTCCCAACCACTCTTATCTGCCTCTCTCCCTTAAAACGCAGCACAGGAAGAAACTCAGTAAATTTGATATTGACCAGAAAGGTCTTTTCCTCCCTGCCCCCTTCCAATAAATATCTCGTTTCCTGAAAATTCTGCCTTTGACCAGAACTTCTGCTGGGACATTTTTAGATTTATCATCACTCATGACCAAATGCAGTTTCAGTCAGTGCTGAAGAATTCTTGACTTCGTGGAGAGCAGGGTGAGCTCTTGGCTGGGCAGCAGGAGCTTCACACTGGCATTAATGCTGTGGTTTGCCCCAGGTGAGCCACTTCCCTCTAGTTACATAAAAAGCAGGTAGTTTTGCAATATGGCTTTGATTATGAACACCACACCAAGAATTTTAAGGAATTATTTTCTGGTTTTACTGTGAAATTCTTACTCTGTTACCAGTGTGAAACCTATATGTGTGTGCCTTGCATTGACTTTGTGATCCACCCTCTCGTCAGAGCTCACCAGCTCTCCTGGCTCAATATTCTGATTAATGAGAATTACTTTCTTCAAGCGGTGGAGGAGGCAGGAGTGTAATAACATCAGGGGTAGTTCTGTGTTCCTTGCCTGCCCAGACATCCCAGCATGTGAGAAGGGGTTCCTCTGGGAATGAAGTTGAGTGTCTGCTGGACACTTGGTCCACTCGCTCCTCCTCTCATGGACATTTAGTACTTGAGAACAGGTCTGTGTCCTGTGGCCCTGGGCCAGAACAACTTCCCACCATCGTTTTGGGGTAGTGGGGGCTCAGGGGCTTCAGCATTTCACCCACAGCACTGCTGTTCCTGTCATGAATGACCACCCTGCACGCTGGAACACCAAAGGCATTTCTGTGTCCGAGCCACGTCCCACAGAGCTGTGTGACAGGGGCAGAGGGGGCTCAGGGTGTTTGAGTTCCTCTTTGTGTGCGTCGTGAGGAGAGAGGTCTGGGAGCCTGCTGGAGGGCACGAAGGGTTGTCTATGCCCTCAAAGCACCTTCTGCCCAGTGGTTTTGCAAGTGCTTGGTCACCTCGTGCTGTTTGAGAGGAGAACTTCGGGGCAGGGAGGGGTGGGGAGGCTGCTGGCAGTCCCGGCCTCTGCAGTGGGGTTTAAACCCCATGGTGAGCTCTGTTGTTTGTGAGCTTTCTGGGGCCCTGCAAAGTCATTCCCGAGTGCCCCATGAGTGTTTGTTGCTTTGTGGTATTTGGGGCAGGCTTGGTGTGAACCAGGTTTGAAATCCCACAGAGAACCCCCTTCGCTCTGCCAGTGCATCCCATGGAGTGCAGGTGGCACAGCAGTGCTGGGTGCTCAGCCAGGGGTGTCCTCGCTGCTTTGTGCACTGTCCTGCTCCTTTTCATCTTCACAGGCTCCCTTCAGATTGGCACAAAGCCCTGTGGTCCTTCCTGCTCAGGGCTCCCCCCAACCTGGTCCTCACCTCTGTATCTGCTGGGGCTGCTTCTCCCCTGTGACTCAGCTGGTCAGTCCCTGGCACTGCCACGGTCCCCTGGGACTGCCATCGTCCCCTGGCACTGCCACGGTCCCCTGGCACTGCCATCATCCCCTGGGACTGCCATGGTCCCCTGGCACTGCCATGGTCCCCTGGGACTGCCGTCATCCCCTGGGACTGCCATCATCCCCTGGCACTGCCACGGTCCCCTGGGACTGCCATCATCCCCTGGCACTGCCACGGTCCCCTGGGACTGCCATCATCCCCTGGCACTGCCATCATCCCCTGGCACTGCCGTCATCCCCTGGGACTGCCATCATCCCCTGGCACTGCCACGGTCCCCTGGGACTGCCATCGTCCCCTGGCACTGCCACGGTCCCCTGGCACTGCCATCATCCCCTGGGACTGCCATGGTCCCCTGGCACTGCCATGGTCCCCTGGGACTGCCGTCATCCCCTGGGACTGCCATCATCCCCTGGCACTGCCACGGTCCCCTGGGACTGCCATCATCCCCTGGCACTGCCATCATCCCCTGGCACTGCCATGGTCCCCTGGGACTGCCATCATCCCCTGGGACTGCCATCGTCCCCTGGCACTGCCATTGTCCCCTGGCACTGCCACTGTCCCCTGCCCACCCTGCTGTCCCACTCCTGCAGCCCAGCCTGGCCCAGGGGCTGGGGAAGGGCTTTCCTTCCAGCAGTGCCCCCTGCTCTGGATGCCCCCTTGGCTTCCTGCTTTCTCCTCCTCTCCCCCAGCCCCCAAGCTGAGTTTTCTTGCCTAAACCCTTCCAGCCTTAACTCTTTGTTTGCCAAACTCCTGTGTACTTGCACGGTGTTTGGAGTAGTGGTAATAAAAGTGAATGATGAGTTAGGCAAGAAACAGGGAAAGCATTGGGGCAGATCTCCTTAAAGCATCTCTGTAAGAAGCAGCAGCAGGGGCTGTGGGTTCAGCCAGCACCGACTCTGTGCCAGCCCACGTGCAGCACATGGCCACTAATACCTGCCAGCTCTTTCAGCTGTGCCTGTACAGAGTGAAAGGCATCTGATTTAGTGCATATTTAAAAGCAGGAATGGATTTAGGAATCATTTTCGATTCCTGACTGTTGTGTCTCAGCTGTTGTCTGTCAGTGTGTGCTCAAACACAAGTGTGCTGTGTCCTGGCATTAAATCAGGCACGGCCGTCGAACCTCAGCGCCATCACTCCCCTGCTGCCCAGGTACTCTGCACTGTCACCCTGCCAGCTGTGCTGCCTGCAAGTGTTTTCCTGGAAATAATGCAAGTAACTTTATTGAGTGAGTCAGTGGATTCCCAACCTTAGGAACCACGGCAGTGGAAATTCAGACCCATGGAAACAATCTGCTGAATCAGCATTAGCAGTCTGGCAGTCTCTAGAGCAGAGTCTCCAGAGCGGGTGCACACACCCACAGGGTGTTGGAGGTGATCCTTTGGGGTGCAGGAAGAAAAGACTTCACGTAGCTGTATATAATTTATCAATATAGAAATATGCATGCACTGAGGGTGCAAGTGCAAACATTTTTTACTGGTAGGGGAGTACAATCAAAAAAGTTTGGACACCACTGTTCTGGAGGAAGAAAGCCTGAAGAGCACAGAGCCACCAGGACTTGTTCTGCTGATTGCACAAGTTATTTAACAAAGGAAAATGTATACACTTGGGAAAATGAAGTTGGAAATCATCTACTTAAACTCTTAAGAGAGCATGTAGGTGAGAGCCAGAGATCATGTTTTCTAAGCCTTGTTTTTGAACAGATGTTATTTTTTTATTACCCTGGTTAAATTCAAGTAGCAAATCATCCCTGTTGTTACAACTGTGCTATTCCAGCCATGCTGCAGGAGGCTGGATCAGGGAGAGGGGCCGGTGGCTGCTCTTCCTGCAGTCCTGTGGTGCTCAGCTGATGCTGCTGAAGGTAATTTGGTGTTCCATGCAGAGGTGGCAGAGCACAGGAGCTGGCAGGTCCAGACAGTGCCTGCACATTGAAACCCAGGGGACGTTCCACTGGAACTTTTGCAACGTGTCAGTGAAGTTCTGCAGCTGATCCTGTGCAGTTGTGAGTGATTAACTTTGGGGGTCACAGCATTTGGGGTTTGTGGTTTCTCTACAGCCACTCTTTCATATTTCCTTCTAGAGCCTTTTCCCCCAAGCCCAAATGCTGGGCTAGTGAACAGTATATGCAAAGCCCGGAAACCAGGGGAAATCAGAAATAGCCAGGTTTGAGAGGAGCATGGCTGAAGGCAGAGGTTTGCACTGTCTTAGTCACCACTGGCTGTAGTGGGGAGCTGATGTCTCATGCTGGGTAGGGAAGAGAGGAAGGAAGTGGATTTAGTAGAAAATTGATTGCATCTACTTGGGCTCTTTCCAGCTGAATCCTGAGTTAAGTACATTCATCCTGAACTAATCGTTGTGGAGAATTGGCTGAAATCTCACATACTTCTTAAAAGGAAAGCTAAGCATTAAAGGAACAATATCCTTATTGTACCCGAGTGCCAAAAGAAGTGAGTGTACTGTCAGGAGCTGTACCTATTCAGCTCCCTGGCTTGAAAGCTGCTTGTGGGTTTAGTACTAATGTGACCTGCTGCAGGAAACTGTGGTCAGTCCACCACGAAATATCAAGGACAGGCCAATGAGGGCTGGTCTCTGATTATATCTCAGATTGGCTGAGCAAACCCCAGTTCGTTTCAATAATTCAGTACAACTAAAAATGTTCAGTTTTGTTTACAGTGAAGTATACTGGAATATTGTCTAAAACACATAACTGAGGTCCTAGCAAGGTTTCGTTGTTCAAAACTATGCAGGATAAATCTGAATTAATGTTATTAACATCAGTTTAATTGTTCACCAGTGTGAGCAAGAGAAGAGTTGTTCTCTGTGCAAGTCCTTCAAATTTGCTGCTCAATAATCTAAACCCAAAGAGAGTGCTTCAGAATTGGCAGATGCTTTAATACTTTGCCATTCTATTTTTTTTTTTCCCACGGTGCACTAACCTTTCTAAGTCTTCTTAGCACTTCTGGACCCAAGGACCACTCCCTGACATATTCTTCCATTATCCCATGAAGACAAGAGTTACAGCTGCTGCTCAAGATACCATCTCTAGGCACGGTGGATCTCAACAATCTCACTTTTATTGGAAAGATTTATCTCAAGGGAATGAGAATTGAGCACTGGGAGCTTCATTTCACCAGCACATGGGTGCCATGGCTGTTGGCTGCTGGACCCTTTGTGGATGTGACTCAAACCAAGCACTGCTGGCATGTTCAGGCTCTGCAGCAGTGCCCTTTGATGCTGCTCACGCCAGGTGCTGACTCACATGGTGTTACTGGGAGGAAGGCAGTGAACTGTGCAAATCCATTCTTGTTTTTGTGAGACAACACAGAAGATAGTTATGGGAAATTGCTCACCTCCCTTAAGGCTCTCTTGCGTGTTGCCACAGGACTGGGCTGTGTCCAGTTCAAGGTGCTTTTCTGTGTGTCGGGAGAGGTGAAGCTGCAGTTCAGTCCCTGCAGAGATGACATTCAGCCCCCTGGCTGCCATTCCAGCTCTTGATTTGACTGCTGTTCACCTGCTTCAGAGCCTGGCTAAGCTGGGACTTCTGGTTGGGGCTGAACTTGAATGAAGAAGAGAACAATGGCTTCAAGGCAGGACCTGGTAGCAATGGTGAGGGTCTGTAGTACCCCCAGTTCAACAAGCTTGCCAAACTTTTGCTGCTTGCTTGTCAGGGGGAGTCTCTGGGGGGTTCTTGCCCTGCTCCAAACGTCCAGATGGCACCAGGGACCAAATCTCATTTTTATTCTTTTTTCTTTTCTTCCTTTGGTCTTACTGGAATACAGTGGCTTCTTCTTCTGGATGTATTCCCATAGAATTTCCCTCTCGTTGTGTGTTAGCAGTTCATCCTTCACAAGGGCTGCTCACTGACTTGGGGCAGTGCAGAACTCAGTTGGTCGGTCCTGTCTCCTGCAGGGACCTCACGCTCAGAGTGTGAACTTTGAGCCAGGGCTCTCCATCCCACTTGTTTGTGCCCTCTCCTGTGTTGTGCAAAGAAGGTCTGAGCAGGCTCTCAAAATGCTGCTGATAAAAATACCTCGTGTGCCAGAGCTCTGCATCCCGTTCCTGTCCAGGTGCAGCTGGAGGCTGGAGGTTCAGGCTGTGGCTCACAGAGCTCTCCAGTCTGCTGGTGATGACTGCAGGGGCTGCCGTGTTCTCGGGGCTACAACAGGAGCTCGAGATCAGCAGAGGTTTAACACAAACAAAAGGGAATGTTTCATCCAATGCACAGTGAAACTGGGACTTCGCTGCCTCGGGGACAGCGTGGAGGCCAAGAGCATAAATGATCTCATAGAGGAATTAGACAAATTAAAGAAGGATTGGTCCAGTGAGGCTATTAAACATAA
Organism: Grallaria varia; assembly: GCA_013396735.1. Taxonomy (NCBI): domain Eukaryota; kingdom Metazoa; phylum Chordata; class Aves; order Passeriformes; family Formicariidae; genus Grallaria; species Grallaria varia. The sequence continues at coordinate 112,516 of VWZG01006903.1, forward strand.
TAGTTATGATGCAACCTGTGGTGCAGGAAGGCCTTAAGTGCGGGCTGCTGGAAGCTGAGAGGTTGTTCTTGGGAACACTTCAGCCTGTGTGAGCCCTGTTTGCAATGCTCCTTCCCAGTGAACTTCCATTCCTGGCCGGGGCTGGAGGCAGGATACCAACTGGATCCCAGTTGCTGACACTGGTTCTTACTGGGGCTTGAATGAGAACATCCAGCACAATCCAGCTAGCAAGGCTGTTCAGGAAGGCTTGGGCTGGAACAGGCTGCAGTTTGGTGATGGATTTACTCTGCCATAGGCTGGCACTGGGATATAGTGATAAGACAAGTACTCTTTTTAAGTCCTGCCTTACAGACAGCAGCTGGAAAGTGGAATTCCTTGCTGATAACAAGCAGGGTCCGTGGGGGAATGGTGAAAGCTTCCCACAGTGGACGCTACCATGGGGGAAGAGCTGAACCCCTGAGTGGTGTGCAGACCTCATGATTTTTACCCAGTGGTCTGTGTTGCTTTGCCCTTGTTCTTCACTTTTTTTTAAACCCAGTCTTGGAGGGAAAAAATTAAATTGAAGTACATTTGGTGCTTTATTTTACATGGTCTTGGTGGCTCATTAAGTAATGTATTTTAAGACATATGTTAATATATAGGCCCAAAATAGCTATTAGATTGATGCATGCAGTTGTATTTCTGGTTTTAAATACATGCTTGGCTTATGTTTTTGCAAACTCCTTTTTAACATAAGTTCTTCTGTTAGAGCTCTGTTGAAATAATTTATGTGTTAACCCTGAAATTGATGGGTGGTATGGGATAGAATAAATATGTAAGTGGGACAGAAAGGAAACATCTGCCAATTTTAACTTTTGCAAATTATATGGAAGCTTGCAAGTATCTGCTAAGTTTACAATACAGTCTGCACAGGAAGGCTTTGCCAGAGCACCAGAGGTCAGAGATCACCTTGTCCCTGCAGCTTTAAGCAACCTCTTGGTTAAATAACCTGGCCGAAGGGTAGGAGGAGAGAGCAGGGAAGAGAGAATTCCACACTAGAGTAAACATGGCACGGAGATTATGGATCCCCTGCCAAGAAAGGTGGGGTTTTCAGCAAGGTAACAAAAGATATTGGCTATCTATGCACACAGTGCTGCTGGAGGCTGACAGCCTGGTCCTGCGGCGAGGCTGGGGCTCCGCTGTGCCCTCCACGTCCCCAGCACCCAGTCTGGGCTTTGGTGGGGACGTGCTGGGGCTGGGCAGAGGACCCCCATCCCTGGCCCCAGGGCGGGGGGGTGGCAGCAGAGGCGCCCGGGCTGGGTACGGAGGTGAGGTGTTTGTTCCCTTCAGTGCCGCAGCTGCCATGGGGCAAAAATCAAAATCCCGGGGATGATAATGGCGTTTTTCGTTTTGACGTCATGGTAGGTTAAGGTAAACTACAGCGGGGAGTCAGAGCATCCCTTGGGCTACAAACATGTCAGGGTGATAAACTGCCACGTTTTCATCTGGATTGTACCGCAGGTTAGTGAGTGCATGGCAAGGAGAGACTTTTCCCTGGCGAAGACGGTACCTTGGGGCAGGTGTGCAGCTGGCGGGGGTTGTGGTACCTGGGGGCAGGTGTGCAGCTGGCGGGGGTTGTGGTACCTGGGGGCAGGTGTGCAGCTGGCGGGGGTTGTGGTACCTGGGGGCAGGTGTGCAGCTGGCGGGGGTTGTGGTACCTGGGGGCAGGTGTGCAGCTGGCGGGGGTTGTGGTACCTGGGGGCAGGTGTGCAGCTGGCGGGGGTTGTGGTACCTGGGGGCAGGTGTGCAGCTGGCGGGGGTTGTGGTACCTGGGGGCAGGTGTGCAGCTGGCGGGGGTTGTGGTACCTGGGGGCAGGTGTGCAGCTGGCGGGGGTTGTGGTACCTGGGGGCAGGTGTGCAGCTGGCGGGGGTTGTGGTACCTGGGGGCAGGTGTGCAGCTGGCGGGGGTTGTGGTACCTGGGGGCAGGTGTGCAGCTGGAGGGGGTTGTGGTGAAGCTGGCGGGGGTTGTGGGGAAGCTGGCGGGGGGGTGGGGTGAAGCTGGCGATGCTCCGGGTTTGCAGCAGCCCCAAAGGCAGCGCAGGGAGGTGCGTGGAGCCCGCCTGTCCCTGCAGCAG
>VWZG01006903.1:115864-143748 GCA_013396735.1 Grallaria varia
CGCTGGCACGATGCTGCCCGGCTGGGGAGGGGGCTCGGAGCAGCGCAGAGCCTGCAGAACAGCCCCGAAATGGGAACGGTCATTGTATGATACAGGAGTGTGCTTTTGGGAGACTCCAAGTAAGAGCTGGTGGTCATGGGGAGGAAAAGCAGCGAACTGCATCTGCCTGCCCTGCACACACTTGAGAGGGAGAGGGAGTGCTGACTTTGTAGCCACGGTTAATTTGCACTGAAAAACTCTGTCTTGGTGCACAAATGTGAATTAGTACAGGAACTTAAACTAAGNCACCTTTTGTTTGCAAGAGTTTAAATTTCAAATAAAATCCCAGCATTCTTTTGAAAAAAAGGAAAGGGCCTCTCCCCTGCTTAGATTGTCAAATCCCAGACTAGCCCGGAATTGAATAGGCCAAGTCAGTGACCTCAGGCAGAAAGAATGTTGGTTATTTACGTAGGGCTTCTGCTATTTTAGCAGCAAACCTTTTCTTCTGAAAGGACAATGTATACTGTTTTGTGTTTATGGCCAAGTAAAAAGCTTGTACATTTGAGATTTGCATCGTAATAGGCTCGTAACTCAATATACAGCATCCTCAAAAACAGCAGTGCAAGGCTCTGTTTTGTCTTAGCCAGTGCAGGTCTTTTAGAGGCTTTTATAAAAGTTCTCTGAAAAACCGACCTTAAGATTCAGCTGCTTATATGTTTGCTTTGGTGGCTTTTTCTTTTTTTTTCCCCCTTTCCCCGGAGTTTTGCTTTTTTTTCAACACCTAAAATTCCACGTGGTTTCTTTAGGAGCTACCAGACCAGTGCTCAAAATATTTTGATGCATCTCAAGCTAAGCTGTGCCTGCAGCTTGAACCCAGGAAAACGTGCGGGGGTGCAATTCACACACGGAGCATTTCCCCGGGGAGAATGGGAGAGCTTTCCAGGCATTCTGGCCTGGTGGATGAGCCCGCAATTCCAAATGGTTTTTAAAGTGCGCCTTTCTCAATAGATCGTAACCATGAGGAGCTATTGTGTGAGCAAAGCACACATTTAGGATCCAATCCCGCATTCCTTAAAGTCAATGGGAGTCTGAGCGTGAAAGGAATGCAGGATTGGGTCCTGAAACGGGGGAGCAAAATTGTGTGCCAGATTGCTTTGAAAAGAAGAATACAGCGCATCCACAGTAGCCACTTTTAGTGTTTCAGATTTCAAACGGCCCGAGTCTGTGAAAAGTGGCTTCTGCCAACATGCAGTATCTTCTATTCAAAGGAATTTGGCATTGGGGTTTTTTTCCTCCCCCTATCTTAAAAGCCCTGAAAGCCCTAGAAATTCACCCCTTCTTTCACAAAGCCTGAGCACTGTGAGGAGGGGAGGGAGGGTGGAAGTTCCTCCAAGCCCAGGGGCTGGGCTGGATCCCCTTCCCACTGCCCTGGCTGGGGCAGCAGCTCCATCACGGACCGGCCACCAAGAGCCTGTGCTTGGGGCTTTGTGTGACTCCACTGGGGGAGGCTCAGGAGAAAAAGTTAATTAACAGTTTCACGAGGGCTAAAGCAGCCCTCGGTTCACCCTGTTCTCCAGTGGGAGGAGTGGCAGAAACCCTGTGTACAGCAAACCCCAGTGGGCAGAGGGAGGGATGGGGAGCTGCGGGCCCAAACACACATGTGAGTGAAGGAGGGATGGTGACAAACAAAGTGTTGGAAGCTTTTGAATTCTTTTGGCACATCTTCAATTCCTGGGCAGGCAAACCTCCTCTGCTGAAAGGGAACGGCTCTCCTGGGTGAAATTCTGCATCCGCTTTAGCTGGAGGTGACTGGGCAGAGGACATTGCAGAGGTGGGTTGTTATTACTTAGTGTTTCCAATGGTTTCATCTGTGTTTGTAAAACTTGGTATTTCTCTTGACGTTTCAGCTCCTGGAATCATCCGGTGACTTAAAGTTTAGCTTCCGCTGTTGAGAAATAGTAGCTGTCGAACCCAGGGGTTTGTGGAGAGCAGGCTTGGGCTCTGGAGGTTTCCCTTCTGAGCCGCGTGTGTTGTGGTTCCTCAGTCACCAGATGCTGTCACACAGGTGCTCCTCAGAGGGACGGTCACCCCTTGCGTGGTAGGAAAAGCTGCAGGGTGTGCCCGAGGTCGGTGTGAGGCTGTGGGCAGTGGTGCCATCGTGGTGCCCGGTGCAGGACATTCGGGAGGTCACCTGGGCACCACCTGCCCTGCTCAGGCTTGGCACTGGGCATCCCACAGCCCTGGGGTGTCAGAGTGCGTTTGGGAGCGTGGGCAGCCCGTGGAGGGCACCACAGACCAGCTCAGGATCGGAGCAGCCCCAGAGCAAGAGCCCCAGAGGGTCTGGCAAAGCCAAATTCCCAAGTGTGGCCTGGTAGAGCTTCAGCTTCCTCTGAGCAGTGCTGGGGACCGTGGCCACAGGCAGAAGTGTTTGGCAAAGCCAAATTCCCAGGTTTGGCTTCCTCTGAGCAGTGCTGGGGACCGTGGCCACAGGCAGAAGTGTTTGCTCAGCCCCAGCCACCTTGTGTCTGGTTCCATCTGTACAGGATTTTGGGACAACACGTGGGAATTTCCCTTCACTGCTACGGGAAGCTGGGAAATACCTGAGCAAATCTTGTTGCATATTCATCCCATATATGTGTTTGTGTGGATGGAGATGGAACACTTTGGGAGACTGTCACTTAAGGTGGCAAGATGAGACCAGCAGTGGTGCTGGTGTCACGTCAGCCACTGCGGAGATGGTGTCTGGAGCAGTTAACAAGCAATTAGGTCCATGTTTAATATTGCTAACTAAAACAGAGAGGCACAGCTCTTTGGTCAGCCAGGCATGAAGAGCTGCCACGCTCAGGAAGCTGAGCGGGTTGTGGACCCAAGAGATTCTCCCTGAGTGTCCCATTCAGCCATAGAACGTTCACAGTTCACAAAATCAGAAGGGGGAAAATCCCAAGGAGAGAAGCACCGTGATACGGTTTTTACCTCCAACAAGGGCTGTTAAAGAAGGATGCTGTGTGTCTGTGTGGCCACTGTGAGACAAGGCAGGAGCTCAGGGACGTGCCAGCAGGAGCAGGGCATGGCCATGCTGGGGGCTCAGCCAGGGCCCTGGCACAGGGCAGGTACAGCCATCCTGCCCGCTCCTGCCACTGCCCAGCTCTGTGTCACCCCAGCGTGTCCCCAGCCAGCAGCAATGGCAGCTCCTGAGGAATATTGCATAGCTTGGGCTGGTCAGGCTGTTAATTAGCTCTGCTCTAACGAATTTCTTATCTTTAGCAGTGATACAGCTGAACCCTTGGATTGCTCTCCGTATGGGGGGCCTTAATTACATTTTGTGGCTAAAATAGAAACCTCTTGTTCCACAGAGCCCTAGCATTAGGAATAACAAGGGCATTATTAGTCATCGGGCTCTTTGTCCCCTCTAACGCTGAAACTCTCCCGCGTGAAGCTGTGAGAAGCAGCCCATATATCTTGAGAATATCACGAGATGGTGCATTTTTCCCAGCATGTCTCGGGGACACACCGGGCGTTCTCTGGGGGGCGAGGCTGGGGCTGCAGCATTCCCATTGTGCCAGAGGGGAGCTTGTGTGTTTGAGCAGCGTCAGGCTCGGAGACAATGCAGGCTTCTCACATGAACTTGCTGAAACTACAGTACTAGGAGGTCGTGATTGTTACCAAACGGTTGCGTGTTTTTAATCATCAAAGTACTTAAAATATTGTAATAATGCTTTGGCAGTTTTCAACTTCAAAGCGCGCTGCAAACAATAATTAGGTCTAATAAGCAGGCTGTGACAGTGAGGCATCGCTATCTCCTGTCTCTCCCAGGCCGGGGGTGTCAGCCCCTGATGCGGTTGCATCATCCTGTGTGAGATGGGAGAGCTGCCCCTGGAGAGGCTGGGGCTTGATAAACCTCCCTCCCCAAGGGCAAATACCCGCAGCCTGCAGGGGCAGGGAGGGCTTGGAGGATGCTCTCCAGGCTGGAGAGTAGGGGCAGGACACTTGGAGTGCCCTTTGGGAGCACCCCCTCAAGAAGGTAAATCCCGGGCTGATTCACGGTCTGTTCCGTGGGGGCAGCTTTGGAAACAGCAGTGGGAAAATGTTTTACCCCATCTTGGCTTCCTGGCTGATGTGTTTTCACCACCCAGTGGAGCGTTGTAGAGGCCGGAGAGAATAGTTGTGGAGAGCCCGTGTCATTTTTCCTTTTGCAAGACAAACCTTTGAGTTGAGTCCTCTGATAAAGCAACAGCTCTCCCGTTCGTTCCTTTTTGTTTGCAACACACAGGAGATAAAAATTCTGCAGGAAGTAAAATTTTGCAGGAATTGGTAGATACATTTAAACACCAGAGACTTATAAACTGGTTAATTGTGAAAACTGCTGCTAAACTCCTAGAGGTGATGATTCTTTTATATATTTTTTTAAAGCTCCCAAAACCTGCACTGTTTTTGAATGTTTGTCATGTTGGTTACAAACACCAGTTGTGATCAGTCCTTGGGACCGAGTCAATTCTAGCTTGTGTTTTATTATCTACCGGATTATCTCCATGAATCTTTGCATGGTTTGCTGGAGCATTTGTGAGGTCTCTGCCTCCCACCTGAGGTGGTGGAAGCCCCTTCCCCTGGTGGTCGATACCCCTCAAGGGTGTGGGTGTTGGTCAAGCAATACAAGTTGCCCCCAACAGGCATTTGTTGCTGTGAGGGATCCAGCAGGAGCAGGAACCCAGCGCAGTGCTGGGGAACCCCACGCTCTGAGCTCTGCCCTGGGCTGCTCCTCACAACTGCTCATTATCCTTGTAATGAGCCATCGGCAAGTTGCCTCAAGTTTTGTCAGAAACTCTTGACTTTTTTTGTTTCCATATAATGAAAGCAAATAGTAACCAGGCTTGGCCAGACCCAGCCGTTCAGAGGAGAGCCAAGCAGCAGGGGCTGTGTGCCAGTGGGCAGGATGGTGTTACCTTCCCCGGCTGCCCAGGGGCTTGGCTCAGCTGCCTGAAGGAGCATCAGGGGTTTTTTAACTTGTGATCTCTGCCAAATTGATAATAATAGGTTACAGCCACAGGGAACAGACTGGTGGTGTGCAGGCCCCTGAGTTATTCCAGGACCTTGAGAGCTGAAGCCACCTTGTGCCATCCCTCGAGGTGTTGCAGCCACCCTGCTGCACAGCTGCCTTGGCCTGGGCACTGCCTCTCCTTGGGATTCCTGTCCCCAGCTGCCACCACTTCCCCGTGGACTGCCGTGTTCATCCACTGTGGTGTTTGACTGACTGCAATGCTGGCTTACAGCAAACTCTTCTGGAGGGCAAGGGGGACTTCCACTCTTGCCTTTATTTCTAAAAGGCGGGATGTAAAAACCAGATGGGCATCCACGGCTGTTTGAGTGATAACTTGCTGTTTCTTGTTTGTGGGATCACTATTGTACAATCCCTGAATGAAATTCTTCTAAGGTAAAAGGCCTGTCAATCTTATTAATCAGTGCTAATAATAGTCATTGTCATGTCAGCAAGCTGTTCGCCTGCTTTATGAGTTGAGGCAAGTTGGTTCCCTAATAGGTGTCTTGGGTTTTTTCAGCTGGAAAATGGGGAAAATGGTATTTTCCCTGAGTTTGAAAGGTGTTGTGCTGGGAGTGCTGTGTAGGCCAGAGCTCTCAGGCTTGCAGGTTGGGGTGGGAACAGGGCTGAGGGGGTTCTGTGTCACAGGGCAGTCAGCTGCCAAACCCATCTGATATCAGAAGTATCTGAGAGCCACCCCAAAACATCGGGTTTGCCTTGTTTACTTTGGGTCAGGAGCTTCCCACTCCATCCCAGTCCAGGCAAGCTCTGAGCCCCTTGGCTCCTGCCAGTGATGCTTTGCCAAGGAAACAATGGGAGCAGAATGTGGGCTGTTCTATCAGCCTCAGCACTGCCAGGCTCTGCACACTGGGATGTCCAGATGCTCCTGCACCTTCTGCAGTGTCCCCCGAGGTGCTGCCACCTCCCTGTCCTGCACAGATCCCTCCAGCAGGGGTTTGGGATCTGTCCCTAATCACCACAGTGGGGTGGTGAGGGACATGCCAGCGCTCCCTCACCTGAACCAAACGCCCCAGCAGGACTGGGTGAGCACCATGGAGGTCAAGGCAAGTGCCTGTTCTGGGTGCAGCCACCCATGGCCACCATCTAAAGACAAGTTGTGTACCAAGGCTGGGCCAAACAGAGACAGCGTGTCCTTTAAAAAGCCATTCTGACCTCTTTCTTCCTTCCATCCCATGTGCTTTTACCATTCACTGGAGAGGTTTAAAAACAGCTTGGGTAAGGGGGAGGGAAGTTCTAGAGGTGGTTTCTCCTTCGTCTGTTGAGGGAGGCCCCAGGAGCCCCTGACTGCTGTCCCAGCCCTGCGCCTTGTTGGGTGGATGGCCCAGTTTGACCCAAGACTCTCAGAGGAGAGATGAGCACGTTGCCCACACCATGAGGCTCCTGGTCCCCACCAGAGCTACCGGGCAGCTGGAAAGACAAACAAGAGCTGACTCCACCTACCAGCAGTATGGAGACAGCAGCCCGTGAGATCGACAGCCCAAGAATGTGCACACAAAAGAAGCATTTCCCTCGGCCACGACAGTAAAACCACTACACGACCGCATGCAGCATGTGATTTCCCAAAAGCATCAGCCCAGATCCCGACCTCTCTGTGCCACACACTGTTTCCCAGGATCGGATCGCAGTGGCAACGTGGAAAAGGCACTTTGAAGCGCTGAAAATTAATCATATTTTCCTGCACATTGTTTATGGAAACCGTGGAGAGCACTCCTGCCCCTCCGTGCTGGCCAGCTGGCTCAGCTCGCTGGCCCTCCCAGTCAAACCCTCCCGAAGGTGGGTGGTGTTCATGGTGGAGCTGGAGGAGATGTCCAGGCTCATTCTGTGCAGTGGAGCCCCAGCAGGGACCTGGAGGGGCCCTCTGTGGACCTGTGGATGAAGAGCCTCTTGCCCTTCCCTGGCTCTGTGTCCCTGCCAGCACAGGCAGAGGTGGCCCCTGTGCCATCTGTGCCCACTGCTCGTGGGTTCTGCCCAGGGGAACCCTGGCAGGGTGGGAACAAGGTGAGTTGGGATGAGGGTGGTTTGCCTTCGCCCTCCCTGGTCTTACACTTTCCCTGGAGCAGCTCTGGTGTAAGGCGGCTCTGATCTGCTGCACCTAAAAACTGGTGGGGCTTGGTGGTTCTTGAATTCCTGGGTTTAATCCTTTTTGTTGGGACTCTTTGGAGTCTGCTGTGCTTTTCTTTGCTGTAAAGGGAGCCACCAGTTAACATCCATCACAGACTTTGTCAGTAGAGTTCCACAAGGGTTAATGAAATAGCAAATGTCAGAACTTGAATACAAAAATATCTTGGTTTCAGTGGGATTTTCCTGCCTTTCCCTCCGTCATGTGTGCCTTGTACTGCTTTAGTGTCTCAGGGAGCCGCTGTGGCATTGATTATTATTATTCCTGAGGTGGCAGGAACATCCATCCATGTGCAGTACCCTGTGTTTGGTCCTTTGGAGACAGACACGCTGCTGTTGTTGAGGGCACTGGATTTGTGCCTGCTGGAATTTTACCTACCAAGGAAATTGTCTCAATTTGCAAAGGAGCCTTTCCCCAAAATAATTTTTGGGTTTAGATTTCAAGTTTTCCAGGCACTGGTATGAGCTGGGTTGCATAACCTGCACTTAGAGGTAACATTTGGGTGGTACCTAAGGCAAGGTGTGGTACCTGAGTTGGTAAGGCAGGATAAAGCCAAGAGCCTGATCCTCACCCGTGTCTGTGGACAGACCCTCTGGGGAGGAGAGGGCCAGGGGCAGACCCCACAGACAGGCACAGAGGCTGTGCTTTTCACCTCACATCCCAAACAGCTGGATTTGGAGCACAAAATTCTGACGGTCCTGTGTTTTAACAGGGAGAAGACTACGAGGAAAAGCATTCTACAATGTCAATGGCAAGGTGTACTGTGAAGAAGACTTCCTAGTAAGTAAGATTTCAGGCATTTTTCTTTATTATTTCTAAACAGTTTCTTTTATATTGACTTGTTTGCTTTGCGAGATGGTTTGATGATGTGGTGGAATTGGGAGACGTCATCGTAAAGTTAGAGGTGGGTCAAAGAAACGACATTGTCTTGTTCCGAAAACAGGAACAGGAACTTTATTGTATCAGAAGCTGCGATTCTTATAGACCTGAGTATGGACACATGGCCAAGGACCATTGGTCCTCTATACATAAATAATTCCTAATTGGACACACAAACCACACATGTCAGTAAACATGACTTATCACTTTAGAGACCGGATTTCTGTTCCAGGTGTTACAGCTTTTCCTTCCGTGCATGTCACCCTGATGTGTGCAGAAGGTTCCTGGCATAGTCCAACTATTCCACAGAGACTTCAGGCCAGCTGAAGTCTACCCACACAGGGAGTTGTTTCCCACTGACTCCCCAACAGCAGGATCAGCCCTGTGGTTTGAAGTGGTGGCTGTAACACCAAGTGCGTAAGAGTCCATAAGCCTTCACAAAGTGTAAATTATGAGAATAAACACTGGAGCTGCTCAAGCTTGGGACTTGAACTGCAGCCACAGAGCCTGGCCTGCCAAGCTCGGAGCCCAGCATCTGGGGAATACCAATCATAACAGGAGGGAGACGTTCCTGGCGGGAGCACGTCAGCGCCGGGCACAGAGTGGCTTTGTTGCAGGCACAGCTTAATCCCTGCTCTGCTCCCAGAGCTGGGGCCGAGCTGGGATTAGCTGGAAACTGTTGGCCACAGAGGGGCAACTCCTGTTCTCTGCGTGCTTCACTTCAATAGAGACCGAGAAAAATGATGCTTGTGGCTGAGCTGTTGCTGTTCCAAAAATAAAATACTTGAGCAGTTAAGGGTGAGGATTGTGCAGTGCACAGGGAGGGATTTGATAAGTGGCAGACCATTTAGAAATAAGATGAAGAGGACAGCATGGCTGGGAATTGCAGTTAGAGAGCAATGATATATTATAGCTTAGAGGAGGATGAATTAGAGAATCAGTATGTTGAATTTATACCACCTTAGTTATTGAAATACCATTCATTTAGAAGCTTAGGTCTTCCAGAACAACTTTCCATTTCTAATGAATATTTATTCATGCTTTTTACAAAGGAATTATTCAAAGTATATCCCACAACAAAAATGGTAGTTCAGAATGTGCAAATGCATTTCTCATCAATGCAATCCATAAAAATCATGGAGATTCCTAAAATATAAGCAATATTTGCCTTCATGTGTTACACCTTTACTCAGCCTACCAGTGAGCCTCAGGAGAAAATGGAAATTACTTTGTGCAGAAAAGAAGTTTCTTTTATAATTGAAACTTGTTGCTGTTTTGCTTGCATTCTGGAAGGAAAATTATTTTTTCTGCAGAAGCACAGGGTGGGGGAGAAGAGGTGGAGTGTGAGGGAGGGGCTCAAACCTGTGAGATTTTTAATTTGAACTGTGGTGGAATGTACTTTCCTTATGATCGAAACCTTTCATGCAGACTTAATGACATGATTATTGTTCTTACCTTGTAATTTCAGCCTAAACATGAGAATTTTAAATCTAAAAATCTTAATTTTTTGGAGAACGTTTGGTTTTCATGGATGAGGGGGAAACCTCTTTAGCTCTCAGACACGTTCTCTAATGGGCTCCTGAAGATCTCCCTCCTGAGATACTCGCAAGTGATTTTCCCAAGAAAACTGAGATTAATGACCTGACAGGAACAAGCTTTCTGAAGGTCTATTGGGACATTTCGGACATGGATTTAAAAGCTCAAAGCTCCCACAGGTGTGTTTTAGCAGGTTCCCAGCAGCACAGAGGGATGGAGAGAAGCAGACCAAGGGGCTCACTGCTGTGTAAGGCAGCAAGAGAAAGTCTGCCATTGTCTCTCCTTGTGTTCAGGTCCCTGCTTCTCAGAAAGGGATTGTGTCATCTCTCAGCTCCCCTGAGCAAATGTCATAGCAAGAATACTAGGAATTGTATTGTTTCACTAATAAAATACAACAACTTCACCTATTTAGAGTTCTCTGGATAGAAAAGGCTTCTCAGAGCTTTTCTCAGAGTTGAAAGGAAAAGGCTGCAAAGTAGCCATTAGAAAGGAAATTATTTTAACTACTTCATCTTCCCAGGGCTTGCTCCTGACCACTTGGAAACCCCAATCCTCTCGAAAAAGAGGTATTTTCAGCCCAAAGCAGATGGACAAATGGTTTTTCTGTATAACTGAGAATTTCAGTCTCTGCTGTGACTCCAAATCTTAGTGCAGCTTCACTGGAGTGCAGCAGGATTCCCTGCTGCCACTATGGCAGTGGGATGTTAGGGAAGTTAAGCAGGGGGATAAGAAAAAGATTATTTTAATTTGGGAGTGTAAACAGAGTCAGTCTGCCAGCATTACAATTGTATTTATGCTGAGAAAATGCTGCCTGCTGTTGGTGTCCTTGCTCTTTCTCGGCCTCTGTGTGGGAATTGATCAGAGAATTAGATGCTCCTGTAGGTCTGGGAGCCTGCCCACAGCTCTGTGGATTTGGAGCTTGCGCCCAGGTTATTTCAAGTACGACACAAACATGACAGGAGTCAGAAAGCAGAGCAGCTTCAGGAAATTTGGGCAGGAGGTGCAGTGCTGTCACACTGGGAGTGTTGGGGAAATCCATGTAATAACAGCCTGTATGTTCCTTGGTGGGTTTGCAACAGCCTCAGGACCTTTCCATGGATTCCCAGGGACAGGCAGATGTGAGGAGTGGATGTTTCCCTGCTCACAGTCCCCCAGAGCAGCAGAAGTGTGAATGAGCCCCACGTGTGCCCTCCCAGCAGGAGGAATCCCGTTGGGAAGCAGCTGGAATACTGTCAGTGGGAATGGGTGGTCGTGGGCTGGAGCCTCCCTGGCACCCGGAGGAGAGCCTGGCCCCTTCCCAGGGAGGGCTGTCATTCCTGCAGGGCTCTGTCCATCCCCACTGCTGCCTCTGTGTATCCCATTTGTTTGCTGCAGGTGCTTCTTCCCCACCATCCCTGGGAATGTCCTGCGGGCCGGTCCAGGTGGGACACAGAGACTTTGGGGCTGCAATAAATAGCACATGAACAATGATGGGCAGGAAAGCTGAACTGGTCCTCGGTGTGAACCAAGGCAGGACATTTTGGGGAACAATGATTCTTATTTCTGGGTGTCTGCCTATTGTGGCTGTTAGAAACGTGTAACATCCTATAGATGTCAGTATTTGATTTCTCCTGCAATGCTGTTTGCTGTGCCAGACCAGCCCTGCCGGAGCAGCCTTCAGAGCTGGGGCTCCTACGGATACCTGGCTCTGTAACTCCCACTCACTGATAGATCAGCTCATCATCAAAAGTGGCACATGGAATTCACTGCAGTATCACAGATGGTCCTTGAAGCCAAGACCTTGAGAAAAGCCATTTTTCAAAGGTTTGGCACTTGTAGGGGTCGGGTTCACCCTCCTTGGCTGAAGTGTCCCCTCAGGGCTCAGCACGGTGCTGGTGGAGCTGCTCCACGTGGGTCCCTTCCACCCCAGAGGCCTCTGCCCTTCAGCTGTGAAATCCTGAGCAGGTCACGTTTTCACAGAGCACAGTGGTCACCTACAGCACAGCGAGTGCTCGAGAGCTTTGGCTTCCAAGTGTCTCCAAAAAACCAGTCCATAAAATGTGACCGTGAGTGCCAAGCATTCCAAATCGGTGTCTTGCTTGGAAAAGTGCTCGTGGTTTGCAGCCCAAGGCACAGACACCCAGCAGGGCCCTGCAACAGCCACAAGGTACCTTCTTCCAGCAAACAGTGTTCCCACATGTTTGGTTTTACCGAGGGCCCAGATGCCGTGTCTCTGAACCAGGCGGCTCGTTGTCTTGGCAGGGGAGAAGCGTTACAGGCTTGTGGTCCCACTGGTGGAGTTGTAGATGGGGAAGGGATGTCACCTGCCCCGGTTGTCCTCGTGGTGCTGGCCTTGGGTGTGCTGGGCTGGGAATGGAGGAGAGGGAGGCTGGGAATGGACGAGAGGGAGGCTGGGAATGGACAAGGGAGGCTGGGAATGGAGGAGTGAGGCTGGGAATGGAGGAGAGTGAGGCTGGGAATGGAGGAGAGTGAGGCTGGGAATGGTGAAGTGAGGCTGGGAATGGAGGAGAGGGAGGCTGGGAATGGAGGAGAGGGAGGCTGGGAATGGTGAAGTGAGGCTGGGAATGGAGGAGAGGGAGGCTGGGAATCCCCTCTCCTGGAGGACGTGGACTACCTCTGCATTCTCAGCTTATTTTGTCAGCCTCCTGCTTCCAGCCCTGATTAGCTGCACATTCTCTCAGGGCTTAAACCCAAACCATACTGGCTAAATGTACTGAATGCCCCAGATTTCAAAAAATAAATCCATGGGTAATTCCACTTCTGCCTAAGCATGGCACAGCCATTGCCTAATCTGGGCCCTTTCCAGGAGGACACTGCATGGTACAGAGTGTGGGGAGCAAAGAGGACAAAACCAACCCTCCAAACTCTGCTTTGCTTTGCTTTAGCTCTGGGGGACATCCAGTTACTCCTTTACATGCCACCTTAAGGTAGCAAGCCCAGCAATACCAAAGTCTTGCCCCAGCCCTGCTAGGATAGTTATTTCATGAAAGGAAATAAAACAAATGACAGTTTAATCCTTTCCTGAAAGCTCTTCGGATACAGATGGCTAACTAGCCATAACAGAGACACTGTTCCTGGTGAAGGGAACAAAAAATAAATGCCTTACTGTATAATAAATAATCCCAGTCAGATGTTCCTGTTTCATTTTGTTGATAAATTGCTGCATAATCATGGGTGAAGGAAAAATAGCTCAATAATTTTAATTTGTCTTTCCTTTTCAATGCTTAAATATAATGCAAAGAAATTTAAAAGAAATTACTGTTTTTCTTGGCAAAAAAGACTTGAAAAATGTCACCAAAGCAGCCTGAATCTTAAATCTATTATCTCTCTTTTTTCTCTTTTTTTCTCTTTTTGGTAGGCTTTTCCTTTTTCTCTTGAGGTAATGAACGTTATTGAGTGGGGGTCCAGTAGAGGTTAAGAAATGAGAGAATTTCCCTCGAGGGAGGAGATGAGAGGGAAAATGAACCTTGTGACAGATGTTAGTTACATTGCTTAATGCACTACTGGAAGACACTCAGATGCTCTGGAAATAACCTATTACAGACACCACAAGCTGCAGTGCATAGCATTAAGGTCATCCAAAATGTCTCCTTTTAAGATTTTCACAGGCTTTTATAGAACTGTGCCAAATTTAATCATTTAGGCTGAATTTCTTCATGCCAGTTTTTTGCCTCTGTCTATCTTTGCTGTCATTAGTTGGTGAAAGTTTCATCTAAAGCTGTTCATCCGTTTCAATGAGTAAGACTGGAGGAACTTTGCCCATAAATCCTTGAAGAGAAAGGCTGTAAAACCTTCATTTTGCACATGCCAGCCATGCAGAGCGACGGGGCACTGCAGACCTTCAGGAGCCTTTGGGTGGCCCCTGGGAGGCTGAGGCTGGTGCCTCTATGGTTCCCTGCCCTCCTTCCCTTCTTTGTGCCTGCAGCTGCCTCTCCAGCCTTCCTTCTCCTCTCCATCCCATCCGGTGGGGTTTGGGATCCTTCTGTCCCTGCACCAGGACCGGTCCCTGCTCAGAACACTCCTCTTTGCTCCACAGTTGGCCACAGGGACACAAAAGCTGGCAACAGAGAACATAGAGGGCCTCACCTTCTATCCACAACTGTAAAATTCTCAGTGATTTTAGAAATGGAAAAGGATATAGGGTGAGCAAGAGTGGTAGGGAGGTGGGAAATGGAAATGGCAGCCTTTCCTGGGGGAAGGGCTGGGATATGAGCAGAGGACCAGTGGAGTGATGGGCAGTTTGTGAGAGCAGGGCTTGCACCTTCACCTCCTGTAGCATCAGACACAAGACCCTCACCCTAACTTGGGCCCCTGGGCATGGCTGCAATGTAAATATTAATACTAAGGAGGCTTTTCTTCTCAGTTTGTGTGCATGCTGTTTTCCAAGCCTGACAGTGTGGGGAATGGCCTGGCCCTCTTGCTGGGGCCCTAGGAAGATAGTTTTTATTTAGTGTAATGGAAGCTGATGTCAGCTGGAGTCAGAGATTTGATTTTCCATCTCAGCGGGTATAAATGTTTGGAGGGTCCCCTGGGAGGTGAGCCCTGGGACTGATGCATTAGCCAGAGAGCCCATTGCTGCTAAGTGGGACTCAGAAAAAAATAGGCTTGGTTGACAAGGTGAAGGATTGAAGCTGTAGCTTGGGTCCATTTCATATCTGATGGGAATCACAGCACAAATGGAGTTCTAGATAACTGGGAGCATGTTGTATTTAGGAGACTTGCTATTAAAATCCATGCCTCAGTCAGAGAACAGATGGACACGGGAATTTATTGATATGTTTAACAGAATGATGGAATCAAAGCTCGGACAGGGCTTTGCTGCAATATTCCTGGTGTACAGAAGCACAGGGAAGTCTGTGAGTGTTTCCAAGGCACTGATGGCCCTAGGCTGGGACAGGAGCTGCTTTCCAGTTCCAGAGGGACCATGAACGCTGAGCACGCCTGTGCTCCCAGATACTGTCACTGGGAACAAAGGCAGGCAGTTCATCCTGTGTTGGTGCACTCAGGGCACGAGGGAGGGCAGTTCCTGTTGCTGCTTGTGTGTGTCTCACTCCAGCCCCTCCCTGCCAAAAACACCTGAATACTTTCCTTCCTTAGTTCTTCTGAAGTTTGTAGCATGCCAATGGGCCTGTTTTTATTTTATAAATGAATTTGACATTAATGATGATTAACTAGGATGTTCTGAATTGAAGGGTTGGGTCAAACCTACAAATGGGCTTAAAATTCAGGTTTCAAAATATCTAGGGATGGTGAAATATTGGTTCAGCTCCGCACTTTGGACTTGGATGTGAATCGGTGTGAAGAGTGCACAGTTTGGGTTCACCTCCCATTGCAACACAGAGCTGTGTCCTGGACCAAGGAGGTCCAAGTCCATGGAAACAGGTGGCAAAAATCCCATTGACTTCAGGGAGGGGTCTGGGTTTTCTCCCAGGAACTCATCCCAGAGGACAACTTTTTAAAGCTGGGCCCATGTGGAATGTGGGCACGGAGGCTGAGAAGCTGCGGGTGAGCACTGAGCACAGGAACAGAGCAGGGTCTGCAGAGGGAAACCCACGGGAGGCCAGAGAAATTGAATTTATGGAAGAGCAATGCACAGGTGGGGGTGATACTGGGGACAAACCTGATGCAGGGAAGTTTCAGTGTGTGAGTGAGGTCTGTGCTCACTAGAAGGACACTCGGCATTTCCCGAACTGGGTCGCAGATGGTTAAAAGAGTGACAGGAATCACCCTCAGACATGACAAAAGGGACAAGGAAAGACAAAGATGGGTTTTTTTCTGAGATGTATCACTATTGACTAGCTTTTGTAACTATCCCATACCCTACATTTGCTAGTGGAATGTTTGGAAGAGCATGTTACAAAGTCCAGCTGGTTTCATGCCAGGCAGTCCCTCCCCTCTTTGCCCTTGAGATGGTGATCCAAAAAGTCAGACTATCCCATTTTTCTTAATATTGCATTGAAAAGTAAATTACAATAACTGAAGCGCACTTGAAAGAACTTGAGCTCTTTCTAATTTTGTGTAACTCCTGCCAAACACTTGTAAGCAGACAGCATTAATTTTTTTCCTATGGGAGAATTAGAAAAAAGTTAGATGTGAGAAAGTGGCCTGTTTCCACTTCAGTAATAAATGTGGGTACTAGTTGCTGGTATGTTTTGAATTGAAATCTCTTAACAACTGTTAGGAATAAAATGCAGATTATTTTTTCCAGGAAGGTGGGTTCTTATGTAGACCCTTTCTTCCACAGTGGACACAGTGACAGTAACTGACCCAGAGCACTGTGCAATATGAAGTGCTGTACAATGAGAATCAAGTTAATAAATATTGGGCTGTATGATATGATGCAGAGTTAAAGCTGTTGCTTCAGACTTTTTTCTTGATTATTGTCACTGCAAAGCTTTCAAGAGAGGTCTAGGTAAGAAAATCATTATTGGCTCATAATTAATCAGACAGAAAGTAGCCTGGTGAGGTCTCCCGAGGTTCTGTAGGATGTCAGTGGCTGTTCCCCTCTCAGAGGCTGTGCAACACCTGCCTGCTCGGGACACAGTCCTGCACCAGCTCAGCTCTGCGGTTTGGCAGAGTTTTGTGTGTGGCCACACCACCTGTCAGCTCTGGGCAGAACATGAGGACCGTCCCTGCCCTTCCCTGCTCCTTCAGACACGACAAAGTTGCAGGGCAGAAGCAAAACTCAAGTGCTGTGTGGTGTTTCCTCACCTGCAGCAAGACAGAGTGAAGCAACAGGATACACGCAGGGGTTTCAGCGAGGTGAAGAGTAAAGTTTGGGACTATTTTCCTTCAGTTCATCTCTGTCACCTGCCAGGAGGCTCCCATTTCTTTGAGCCTGAGAATGCCCCATTTTGTCCAGTTCATTTAAATTGCTGCATTTAAATATGTGTGTAAAAAAAACCAGCAGCAAAACTCCATCTGCATGAAACCAAATTTGATATTTTCTCCCTCTCTTAATGTGATCCCATGAATTTCTTGCATTGTTGTATCCCATGTACTAAGGGTCCCATGCAGAGAGCAAACAATACAACAGCGAGAAGACAGATGCTCTGCTAATGGGAAACCAAGGAGAAGAGAGTCTGTGAGGGATTACAGGCAGTCTGGGGTTGGAATACATTATTAGCATAGCACCCAATTCAGAAATTAGTTTTCAGAATTAAACGCCTGAAGCATTTTGGCAAAAAAAACCCACCTTCTTATCATCTCTCTCAAAAGGTCTTAAAGCATAAAAGAGTAGGAATCTCAAGTCTGGGCCGGGCAGTCACGGTCGGTGACGTTGCAGTGCTGAACAGGGCTGTGGATTTTACAGCTTCACACCATTACCGGGGCAGCAGCTGCCACACCTACTGAAATGTCACCCACTGGTCTGCTCGCACAAACCTTCAGCAGGTTTGGAACATCCTCATCAAAGAAGAAAATGGGCCTGAATGAGATTCCAGGGTCTGTCTCCAGGAGGAAGGTTTTGTTTTGTTGAGTGCGTAACAGCAGGGAAGTGCAGCAGCCCCTCCTTGGGCACGGTCAGGCATGTGAAGGAGGAGCAGCAACATGTCTTTTCAAAGATCTGACATTGCCTACGGTAGAAAGTTTGGGTTCTGAAGCCTTTTTTCAGGCATGCTGTTTTCTGAATGTTTTTTCCTTGAAAAATCATGATGAGAACATCATGCTTTAAAAGACCCTGGTAGACAACCAAGATTTGCTCCAGGACCGAGTGCAGGGAGGAGAAATTGTTTCTTATAATACGTGGTGGGATTATCCTCCATGCATAATTGTTCATTATATGCTCAAAATTCATTGTTAATTTCTTTTAGATATATTACACATTAGACAGAAGGGTTATAAACTGCAAGATTATCACAGGAGGACACTAACAGGCCTAAATATTCAGGACAGAAGGGGACTTGTTTTCCTCTTACATTGAAACAAAGACTCTTAGACAGGATCATTAGAGATTTTTTTTTTTGCCTGTTTGATAATGAAAGTATATTGGGCAGCAAACAAAAGGAAAGTTCAGTCAGCCAAGTCTTCTACTTTATTTTTACTCTTCTATTCTAACATAATTAACATATTTCTCAAGGTTTATTTAGTTTCCCAGAGTCTTATTTTATATAAGTATCACTGGGGAGCTTGATTACAGAGTCTTGATTTGTGCATCTAAAGTGGGATTTTATTACCCTGGGAGAGAAGTCAAGGGCAAGGTAAATACGGGAGAAAACAGTTGAGAAAAAATTAAGAAATCAGGACAAATAATATGCCAGCTCTTCCTCTTGTGCTGGTTTTCTTTGCATCCTGGTGTAAGTAGGATTGTACTCCTAAATCCCGGAAGGGAGAGTAAAGGGTAATGTGTCATTTTCAGCTTTGAATTTCAGAGCTGTTCTCTTTATAACAACTTCTTTCAATGTTTTTCTATATGCTTAATGAGTACCTGTGATGAATATTAAGGAAAGCTCCAAATTACACTTCTTTTTGGTCATGGATGCTGAGTGTAGACTTGTGAACGTTCCCATCCAGTTGGAGATTGGTCTGTGTTGACATCACCTTATTGCTCTGCCAAAAAAGCAGTTTTAAGAAGAACCTGGTGCGTATGAAACCCTTGTAGAGTAGGGCCACAATTGAGCCCTGCCCTCTTCCCATCCCAAAGGAACCTGGACGTGTGAACACCACGTGAGCAGGGAGCAGAGCTGTGATTTGGGCTCTCCACGAGGATCCTGCCCATCAGTCTGGTTTACTGCAGCTTCACCTCCATCTGCTTTTCCCCTCTCCAGGTTGGGAGGGAGGGCTGATGTGCTCAAAAACTCTTTTCCCCCCCTTCCAACTATGTCAGTAATAACAAAGGCTGCAAGTCTTGTCCTGCAGTTCTGGGGCCTGGTGCTTCTCCCACCCTGGGAACTCCCATCTGGGAGGCTCTGGGTGTGCTGGGAGACACTAAAGAGGCCTTTCTGCTTTGTCTGGGGCAAATCACAACTTCTCTCTTGTTGCACACACAAGATTTGTGAAGGTTATTAATAACCAAGTGCTTCAAAGGCAGAGGTTGACAATTTTAATTAGTATTTTAATACTTTGTAAGCTCTGCTTTTAAAATGGAAAACTCAGCACAGCAGCCCTGTTTGAACACTCCAAATTAAGAGTAAACAGTGTAAAGAAGTTGACAGGTGAGCTACAAAGATGTCAAGAAAATCATTTATTGTTTACCTTTGACAGCAGGGTCCACAGCACTGCCATCCTGTAGAAAACAGGGTCCAAGGCTGTTATTCTTTTCCAGTCCAAATAGATTTAAAACACAGACTGAATCCAAAGCCCCAATCTCACTGAACCAGGCCTCCACTTTGTCTGGGATCAATCCTGATTAGGAGAGAGACAAGTGTAGTGGCCAAGGACAGCTCCCTGAGCCCATGAAATATTTTATCACTGCTGTTAGACTTTACTGCCATTTTGCAAAGTCTTCTTAGTTGGGTAATCCAGTTCTGGCTGTGTTTGACTAATAACAATTCTCTTGTTAAAAACAAATCATAGTTTTAATTTAATAGGGTTAGTCATAAAAAGCGTGATTTTGTGTCAGCAAAGCCTTTCTTTTTGACAAACAGTGTAATTTATGACAATCTAGTTAGCAATAAATGGCATTAATCTGACCACTATGCCATTCTGTTCCTGGGGAATAATGTTCCTTCTAAATCAATAGCTGGGTGAATGCTCCTTTGCATTCCTTATCAAATGACAGCCAGATGGTGCTGGTAAATTCATTCCAGCAGGATTTTAGAATTAGCTGGGTTTGTACTATTGTTAATCCTCTGCTGTCTGTGCCACCAGGACCTGCCCACCTGTTTCCAGTAAGCCTGGAGTTCTCAGCCCTAGGAAACAGTCTAGCCAGGGGGTTACTCAGCCTCAGGGCAGCCAAGAAGCATCCCAAGCAGTAAAGCCTTTTTTCTGCGTCAGTAAGAAGGGAAAAGCAAACAAAAGCAGTGTCTTGCAGAAATAGCCAGCTAGGACTGCCTGGCTCTTATTTATTCCTCAACACCCTGGTCTCTCTCTTCTGATGAAGTTTCAAAGTTTCCTAAGACTGCATGAGCTGTGTTCCTTAGGGCATAGCAAATCTGGGGCTGACAACTGCCATACCTTCATTTACTGACTCCTGGGCCCATCAAAGTATCTACGAGACCTTCTCCTTCACAATCACTTTGTTGCATAGCAACAATAATTTTGTCTCCAACCTATTGATCCAACATAACATGTAATCCCTTCACACCAATAAAAAGAAAACATATGGCAGCTCTAGGCTGGGAACCAGTGGCTTTTGAAGTGAGGGGACAGTTAATCCCCACTAAAGCAGAGGGGGACTGGACTAAGCCCTAAGCTCTGTTGGGGCTTGGAGGATGCATCAGATGCCTGAGCCAATTAACCTGTGTTGTGGGGGAAGAGTCTGGTTCACACTCATCCTCCCCTTCCTCCTCTCTTACCTTGTGCAGCTGCAGGACATTCCAGGTGAGCTTTGCTGCAATGAGCATCCCTGTGCAACGCCACACAGATACCTGGGCACCCCTCCCCTCTGCAGGACAGAGCACACGCAGCTCCAGGCTGAGGTGGGGCTGCCCAGGGTGAGGGGAAAGCTCAGCCCGTGCACACACCGGTCTCAGAATTACAGGGCTGCAGTTCCTCAGCCAGATGCCTCTTGCTTGGAGGGCAGTGCTTTGGTAGGTCAGTCATCTGGCCTGACAACCTGGATGGTTTTTTTTATACCTCTAACCACAGGTCTAAAGACAGACTTTGGCATCTGAAACAGGCTCTGCTTTGGGGACAGAAGTACAAAGTTAAGGTCAGAAACACCCAGGGAACACAGAGCTTTGGTCCTAAGAAGGCAAAGTATTTCTCCACAGCCGTGCCCCCAGCACTGGAGCATGGGGTGGCACCTGAGGTTTGGCTCATCTGTCTGAGGTCTCCTACTGGTGCCCACAGCGTGCAGAGAGCTCAGAGTCCTTTGGGTGGACTGCTAGATCTTCCCTGGATAAAAAGCTTGGTATCCACAAGGCAGCTAAACTCTCCTTAGGCCTGCCTTCATTTTGCTCACTTGCACATAGCACTGAGTGAAATGTAGGTCCAAAGTCTGAGGCTGCTAATTTGAGCAGGATTGGGGAGTTAAGTCTTGTGTTATTTAAAACGACCACCAGAAGAGTCAATTCAAGCTAATTTCCATGCATCAAACAGAAACTCTCCAAACAGACTTCAAGAATTGAAATAATATTGTTACATTGGAAATCTCAATGGAAGTATTGCAGTGGATACGAAGGCCAGGCTGGTATCTGAGGATGCTGCGAGTTCCAGCGAAGGTTTCCAAGACACTGTCTCCCAAACCTCAGTGGAGTTTGCTGCTGGAGAACAGCACAGCTTCACCTAAAAGGTATTTCTGTGGCTAGAGGAGTGGCTACTAATAATCCTTTCTTTTCTGTCGTTTGAACAGTATTCAGGTTTTCAGCAAACAGCAGACAAGTGCTTTGTGTGTGGACACCTCATAATGGAAATGGTAAGAGCCCTAAATTCCTGCCCCGGGGCAGCTCACTGTTCCTGTACTTTGGGGAGTGCACTGTGACACACTGGGTTTTCCCCTGCCCAGGCTGCCATTGTGCCTTCACTGTGTTCAATGCAATTTTGAATCTGAGGCAGTAAATGAAAATGCATTCCTGCTCTATTACTGTTCAGTACAGGAAGTTTGGCCTCTTTGCTACCTGAGGTCATGGGAGGCTGTTGTTCCGTCATATGTCAGTTACCAAAAAAATGAATTTTCATACTAAAATACAGGGGAAAATACAGCACCACTTTGTGTGAGAACATGGTAAAGGAACACAGAGGGTGTCCTCTGTAAGATGGTACGTAACCAGAGCTCTGTCCAGTGGGTGGAATCCAGGCTAGAGTGGAGAAGGACATTATCAATAGTCCTGAGGTTTGTTGCCCACTCTGTGACTCACTTTATTTACTCTCTGTCACTTGCTCCATATAATTTAAAATGTATTATTGCCACTGGGATTTGTAGGGAGCCAGTAGTCAGAATTACTTGTGTAATAAAAAAAATTAAAAAAAATCAAGGGCTATGGGTTGGGCCAGCTACTGCTGGCATCATTTCAGTGGGTGAAAGTAGGAAGAATTTAGTCTGCTCCTCCTAAGCAGAAATTCCCAAACAAAATGAAGTGGTTTGCACAACGAAGTGCAGATCCTGTTGCATATGTTTTCCCCTGCTTTAAAGTGTGTCTGAACCTCCGTGTGTCTAAGAGAAGTCGCTGCTGCGTTGCATGCCCGGAGGTTCAGTAGGAGCTGGAACGGAGACTTCACTAATGAGGATTCTGGCTCATATCCTGGCACCACTGGTTGGACAAGGATATTGTTCGTTTTAGCCCAAGAGCAAATTTCTGGGGTTGTGTCATGCTGGCAGGGGGAGGGGGATCCTCACTCGCACGCTTTGAGCTGGCCCTTAATTGCAGAATCCCAGGCAAGAGTCCATAACATCTCGCTGGTGCAGCTCAGTAGCTGGAAGCTTGGCAGGTGCTTGTCTGCCTTTCTCCCATCAGCAAGTGTGCTCTGACAAAAGGAAATAGCTCTGGGAGTTCCAGGAATTAAGCAGCGTTATTTGGCTAATTCCTGCGGGTTCCTCGGTGGGAACGTGGCCCATGAGCCAGCCCAGGGCTGAGCTGGGCTCGGGGGCAGCCGGGTGAGCCCTGGGCACTGCTCTGTGCCTGTGGGCTGCACAGCAGCACAGCGTGGGGAAGAGCTGGTTCTGCCCAGGAACAGGCTGGCAGGTCAGACAGAGCCTGATGCCACTCACTGAACAGAAGACTACAGGGCTTCATTAGGGAGGAAGAAAAGGTTAAATTAAAGTGGCTTTTTCTCCTGTGTGCCACTACTTATTTCCTGTTGATTTGATCTTTCTTCATAAAAACATCTACAGGGCCATGAGAGATTTTTCATCTCGAGCTTACTAGCATGTCCAAGCTGGGCACTGCTGCTAGCAGTTGCTTTTGGAAATTACCTTCCAAAGGTTTTTTTTACACCTGAAATGAATGGAAATGGTCCTATAACCTGTTGAGAGCTGCCTGAAGATGATACTGGGTCTGACTCTCTCCGGGGCTTGTTGGCTTGGGGCATCCTCTTTGATGTCCCAGTGCCACGGTGGGTGTTTGTACAAGGATGCCAGGAGCGGGGGGATCTGCATTGTGGTGCAGCTCAGGCTGCATCAGGCCTTTCCTGGAAACCTTTAAAATGCAAGGGAAACTTCTAAAAAGTATGGGAAGAGCCTGGAAAGGTGGATGGATCAGTATGCAATCACAGGGATACATATGGAATTTTATCAGAAACCAGTGGCCCTGTGTGACTGAGTGATAACCAGTCAGTAACTGGGGTGGATTAGGATCCTTAATTAATAAAGGGACACATCTTTAATTGCTTGTTTTGTTATTTCACTTTTTAAGATTGAGCAATGACCAGTTTGGATTCTGCCTGTCACAGCCTGTTAAGTTTTGTGAAGTAACTCTGTATCCCAGTAATTCGCATTTGGGATTTTCCAAGAAGTGGTCTGTGAAGCTGTTTTTAATTTCCATTGGCAGTTCTGGCCCTCCAGAGCCGGGGCTGATGGGCGTTAGCCTCATTTTCAGCTCTCTCTCTTCACTGGGAGCATACTGAAACCCATTGAAATAAGCAAGTTGATTGTTTTAAGAGGCCCCTTGCTGACAGATCTGCAGAGTGGTAATTTCATCCTGAAGTGCTTTTCTCACTGTCTTTATTAGGAATGAGTGAGACACAGCAATATAGGGGGCTGGAAATCTCATGTAATCCTGCATCCACTTATTTTGTTGTTTGCTTCATAAGATCTTACAGGCCCTTGGAAAGTCCTACCATCCTGGCTGCTTCCGTTGTGTGGTGTGTAATGAGTGTTTGGACGGAGTCCCCTTCACTGTAGATGTGGAGAACAATATTTACTGTGTCAAAGACTACCACACGTAAGTACACAAATCCACTGCATGCTCGGAAAAATCAGAATAGTTAAATTAG
Organism: Grallaria varia; assembly: GCA_013396735.1. Classification (NCBI taxonomy): domain Eukaryota; kingdom Metazoa; phylum Chordata; class Aves; order Passeriformes; family Formicariidae; genus Grallaria; species Grallaria varia. The sequence continues at coordinate 139,462 of VWZG01006903.1, forward strand.
CGACATAGTTATGAGCCTTGTAGTAGATTAAAAGGTCACTCCTGTTTGCTCAGATGTCACTCAACTGCTGCTTTCATATGTTGCATTTGTTAAGTATTTTAAAGTTTATTAAAGGCCACTTGATGGGCCCAGTGGAGCATACAGTGGCCAAGTGAGTCTGAAAATCAAGTCGTGTGAGAGGATGTTTTTCTTGGGGGCTGTTCTTTCAGGATTTCCAATACTAATTTTATCAGACCAGTTCTGCAAGTGATGGAAGGTTCTGCTGTTTCCATGAGTCGACGTTCTGGTAGTTGATGACACGAGTGCAAGTTAAGTTAACCAAGACTGGACAGTAGACATGTCTTTAGCAGTCAGGGTTAGAGTGATTTTAGCCTTGCCAGACAAAAGGTATTGAGGTTTTAGGAATTGCTTTTGGAGTCCTTTCTGATCCTGCTCAAAGGCAGCATGAACGCGCCTAACTCCCACCAGCCAATAACTCAGCTGGTGCAGCGAGGGGGAATCGCCCTGAATACAACCCAGGAGGTACCGAGCTGACCCCCTTACAAGGTCCCAGTGACTGCCAGACAATTCAGCTGTGGGCCATAAGCCCAGGGGTGTATTTAGTTAGCACAGCCCAGTCATGGTCAGCCCCTCTCCTGTTTAACAGGTTAAGGCTTTCTGAGAGCAGATTGTGACAGTCTCCAAGTCAGAAGCTGCTTTGCAGTCAACACATCAAGTCTCTGGAGGAATTTGAATGGCTTTATAAGTAAAGGAAGGAAAGAGAAAGGGCATGTGCAGAAAGAGGGCTGGATTCACTATGCCTGGAGGTCAGGAAGACCTAAGCAATAAAGCTGGGGCAGATCAGTCTCTCCCAAATCTCCTTTTTGCTATCATCAAACAATTAGAGGAGTTTCAAATCCTGTGAATCTCCAGTTTGCTAAAAACAAGGCATGATTAGAATAGCTCCCTCAGTTCTGCTTTTTGAAGAAGCTTTCAACGTGACTTGAACACTTTCTTCTTGCACCGTAGGGTTTTTGCACCAAAATGTGCTTCCTGTAACCAGCCGATCCTCCCAGCACAGGTACGTGTTGACATGCACTGAGCCCTTAGAGAAAACAGCTGTTGGCATAGGAACACTTTCTAAAAAAACACCAGATGCTTTTCCTCCCTATTCCAAAATCTATACTATGTTAGATACTACTTTAAACACAGTTCAGCAGTAAAGTCACTCCCAAATGTTGTAATAGTCATATTACTAATGCAGCAGAGCACTTTGTATCTTTAGGGTGCTTTCCAGGTCCTAATTATGATGTTAGAAATCTCATTTAATTGAAAGCCCTGGCTGAGGCTCCAAGAACAACCCAAGAAATAAAGCCCTAGAAAAGCCATCTGATGGTTACCTTGACCTTGTGAGAAGCCCACATACTCTGTTGTCCTGGTGTGGCAACAAAAGTGCTTAAAGGGGTGGAAAAGGCAACAAAAAGTTGGCCAAAATGGAAGGCAGGTGCAACCTGCTTGCAACCTCAGCAGCAGTGTCATTAGCACAGTTAGACCAGTACATTAAGTGGTGTTCCCTCGTGCTCTGGTGGGTGCAGGCCCCTTCTGAGTGCCCATTGCTGAGGTCACTGACCAGCTCAGTTGTAAACAAGGGCCTCAGCCCCTCCTACTTTTCCTCTTGCAGTGTTTATAGAGCCAGAGCTTGCCTCCTATAAGCTGCTGTGCCCCAGTAAAGCCTGTGGCTAGAGCCTCTCACGTGCCCACCTCCACTCTACATGTTACCCTTCTTTGTCATTAGTATTTCTGTTAATTGGCCAGGTCTCACATAAATAAAAACCTTATAAAGTCTGAGCCAGAACTGCTTGTCCTGCTGGTGGGTTGTGAGGAGAAAACCCCTATGTAAACGTCACTGAATTTGGATCTTACAAAATAACTTTTCTTTTAAAGAAAGAAAGAAAAGGAAAAAAGGCAGTGCTGCTGCTGACTCATGTGATGAGTAGCAGGAGAGATTCCATGTTCTTTCCCATGGGGGTTTCTTAGGTTAGTTCAAGTCTAGCAGTGCAGGTACTGACCTGCCCACCACTTCTCTCAGACATAGTCCACGTCATATCTGCTGCTCTAACCACACCTGAACGGGAAACAAGGCAAGGCAACAGACATAATGAGCTCTGTCTTCAGAGTGGGTCAGGGCAGGAGCCTGGGAGGTGACTAGAAGGGTACGGGCTGCTCTGCAGGGCCTGGGGCTCAGCCAGCAGTGACACAACTCCTCTGCACGCCCCTCGCGCTGAGGTTTTGGGCTGTGCACATAATGACCTGCCAGACTGGTCTGTCCGTCCCTGGGGGTGCACACAGCGACATGAGCATGTGCAAAAGAGCCGTGCCACACATGGGTTGGGGGGAATACCACGCCTGGAAAACACACCAGGACGCCTCCAAGGAAAAGTGACCCGAGCAACAGGTTTCTGACTGGTCAGTTGTTCAGATCCTGGGTGCCCTTGGAAAATTATTTCATGTCAAGACTAATTTGTCCCTTGAGGATGAAGTTTTGGTTACGCTTCCCAAATGACTTCTCCAGCTTAGCTGTGTCAGAGCCCCCCAGTGCTCTGAAGAGCCAGCCCAGTGGTGTGGGGGAGTGCACCAGGGGATGAGAGCCTAAGGGGTCCCAGGGTTCTGCTGGGGGGCAGAGGGGCTCCCCCATGGAAACAGCTCTCCAAAGGGACAGGCTGGGCACTGAGGGAAGGCAGGAATGGTTTTTAGGCACCGCTCTTCCTTTGTCTCTACTTCTCCCCAGGGCTCTGAGGAGACCATCCGGGTGGTGTCGATGGACAAGGACTACCACGTGGAGTGCTACCACTGCGAGGTGAGCTGGCCCTGCTGCCCCACCGGGCTGGGCTCACACAGCAGCTCTGGGCAGCTGCCCCTGCTGGCTCTGCCCACCTGGCAGGACTCTGCCCACCTGGCGGGGCTCTGCCCACCTGGCGGGACTCTGCCCACGGCTCCCGCAGGGTGGCAAGGGCTGGGTGCTGGCAGGGCTGGGAGTAGATTTGGGTCAGGCTTTTTTCCGAATGTATTCACTTCAAAGCTGCGTTTGATTGGTTGGGTTGAATTTTCTCAATACTTCCAGAGGGGGAGAGAACAAAGAGCAGATGCCAATTCTCTTTTTCCTCATCTCTGGATATGGTCTACAGGGCTCTGATCTGAGGAGACTTGAATTCACATGGTGTGGGCAGGGAAGAACCCTCAGTGGAAGGCTTTTCTAGGAAATCTGATTTTTCCCGGCTGAATTTTTTACTAGAAAAGAGACAAGGTTACCACTGACCTTCGGTCACTTTTTTGGGAGTAGTTTCTCATTGCTCAGAACATTGAACGTGTGTTGTGGCAGATCAAGTTGTGGAATTGGTGCTCTTGCTTTGGAGAGCAGAGCTGAGTTCATCTTTAGTTCTGCATCCAGGAACATGAGGAGGGAAACAAACTCTCTAAACTGGGATCAACCAAAAACTTCCCTTTTGCTGTAGGTTTGGTGTTCTGATATAACATATGAATATCCACACAGAGCCAAACTTTTAGCACCAGAGGCAGCAGTGCAGCAATGCTGTCTTCCATGAGCTGTTGTGCAAAAAGGTTCTACAAAGAGTCTTCTGACTGAGGGGGAAACAACAAAATTCAGGGCATCTTGAAATGTTATATCCCTAAATGTAAGGAAGATCCCATACACTCAGCTGTCTCCTTCCAGCAGAGACACCTGATACCCCAACCTTTTCTATTAATTTTTCAGGAGAAATTGGCACAGGAAATCACAGTATTTTGGAGAGCTGTACTTCCCTCCTCCTTCCTCCCCCATTACTGTTTTGTGCAGGCTTCACCTCAGATGACAGCTCCCTCCCCTTCTCTCTCAGGCTATTGACTTTATGCTAGAATGTCCCACTGGGGGTTTATGTTCAGTTTTGTTTCATTATTCATTTCCCCATTCTCCTTCTCATTTGAGGCAAATCAAGCTGCCTCCACATCTGCCCAGAGAGGCAGAGTGCATTTATGTACAGCAATCAGGAGCTAGCCATGTGCCAGCAGGGGTGGGGCACTGCCTGATGGGCTCCAACCAGCCTTTCAGACTGTACAGCTGTCCCCAAATGCTGCTGCACAAGTTGGTGCCAGCATTTTGAGGTGTGCTACAATGACTTGTGTCACACTCACCTGGTGGCCGTGCACAGTCAGTGGTCAGGTTGGAAACTGCTGCTTTTCTGCACCATCTCACTGGTGTGCAGCCACTTCACTTCTGGAGGAGGTGGAGCAATTACAGATCAGTAGCCCCCC
>VWZG01006903.1:143764-200638 GCA_013396735.1 Grallaria varia
GAAGTGGAATACAATGACAAGGAACAGGGGATTCCATTTTGGAGAGGGAAAAAGATAATGAACTTGGCACATCTGTAGGGTGTCTGAAATTGGTAAATTCTAATTTAAAATCTTACATAGTAATTGCTATGAAATTATTATTTAATATGTAGCAACACTCAGAAAACTACCTTGGCAGAAACTTTGATTTTGGCCTCACTAAACTAACACTTCTGTTTTAAAGCTTACCCATTTTCAGTCTTATTTCAGCATTGTAAAATTTGAGGATTTAAACTTGAGCTGTGAAAGCTGGAAAAAATCATACTGTGTGACCAATTAAAAGCTTTTCATTAGTTTTCAATACTAAAACAGACTATATGCCAAATCTGATCCTTTATTTTTTTCCTTTCCTTTCTATTAAGTGCACAGATCCATACTCAGAATCTCTGGTTTCTTAGGACTGGTCCACAATTTTTAAGCATTTAACATACTTGGAGCATTGAATCTGAGCATCTACTTCCATGATTTTCAAATGCCCTCAAAATTATACTGATGACAGCTGAAAATCAGGATTGTCTCTCTTGCAGGGTACAAAGCAGTCAGCAGGCAGGATTACTGTGAGCTGCTTTTCTGTTTCTCTCTATTCCTGTGGTGTTGTCCACCCATGTTGTCCCTGCAGTTACACACCAGTCCCAGAGGTACCAGCATTTCCACCAGAGTTGGATCATTGACCTTGAAGTGCATATTTGGTTTTAATTCCAAACTAGAGAAAGTGTAGCCTTGCTTCAGAAATAAGATGTCTCATCTCCCCCTCCTTTTCCCCACTCCTGTCATTCCCTCCTTGTACTCTCTCTGCTCTTATGTTGCAGAATTAGCTCCTTCTCTGTTCTAACCTCTCCCAGGTTGTGTGTGTCAGGGTCAGTCCTTGCCCTGCTTTTTGGTTGATTTGCACCAACATTAATTAGATGAAGAAGAGACCAGAATGGGAAACACTGGTGAAAAAAAGGCTGGCTACTACTCTAGGCTGTCCTGTTTGATTTCAGTGCTGTCAGTATGAGACTGTCAGGGTCCACCCTGTGGAGGGTGCTGGCTTTGGAGGCCCGGGGGGAGCTCTTGGGGTTAGGCAGGACATCAGCAGTGCTGTGAGATGCCTTGCCTGACTTGCTCACTAACCTGGTGTGTCTTTCTTGCAGGACTGTGGCTTGCAGCTCAATGACGAGGAAGGCCATCGTTGTTACCCCTTAGAGGGCCACCTGCTCTGCCACAGCTGTCACATCAGGCGCCTTAACATCAAACTGCCATCACATCCACCTCCCAGCTACCCCATGCACGTCACAGAACTCTGAGAGACATTTCCAGTACCAACAAGCCGTTTGAAAGAGAAGACAAATATCTATTAGTGACTTTCGTGTTCCTTTAAAGATGAGATTCCAGTAATAACCACCTAAACCAGCTATTTATTTTTTGAATCAGAGGTGAAGGGTCCTTTTCTGATCGTGTACATATGCATTCTTTTATCTAGACATTTTCACTGAGACACTGTCTACTTGAACAAATAATTCACCACTAAACTGTAACTGTAAATGGCAGCATTTCTAAAAACAATGGTACAAAGGGCTGTCCTGCACTCCCTACTCACCTTCCTTCAGTGGAGATTTCACCTGGGTAAGGAGCGTAGAATTACTTTCCAAAAGTTAGCACCTTATCATATTGCAGCAAGCATGATAAGACAAATGCTAGCATTTTAGCTAGTTTTGTTGAATTCTGGTCTTAGAGAACACTTAGATTCTGAGCAGTAGTGACCAGGAAGCAGGCCGGTGTTTGTAGCCAGGACAGGTTTCAGCACAGTTAAAGAACAGCATCCTGTGAGGCCAGTTCTCCATCCTACAGGGTTCCCCAGTCATCCAAAGACTAATTATTGAGCTTGATCAAGAAATATGGCGAGCATTTCATATAAAACCCCCGTTACAGAGGATTATCTCCAAAAGGTTGGCACGTGCAGGGGCAGCAGTTGCAGGTCGGTGCAGCCCCTGCAATTGCTGGCTGTGTACAAGGTAGCCATGGTTTGTTTCAACACTCACTCAGATCAACTGGACCATTTGGCACTTACTAAAGAATTCATCTTTGCAGCCTGTTTTACGTTTAATAGGGTCAGCAGCCCCTTCCTATGCAAAGGCACACTTTTCTCTATATTGCTTGTTTGATACAAGATTTAATTGTTACCAACTGCTTTATGATTGTACATTGAGACATTATTAAAGAAAGAGAAGGGACAGTGGTTTTGTATTACCTTTTCAGCTTTGTGTTCTTTTCTGGATTACTTCTGAACTGATTAGGTGATTGTCTTCATTGGAAAACAAAGTACAGTTTAACAGCAATAATAATTTAGAGAGCTAGACCATTGAAACATTGGTATTTTCCCACAAGTATTAGCTGTACATAGAACGTACACACTTCCATGTATTGCATAAGCTTTTACAGTACCCTCAGAGCTCTGGGGGAAAATATATGTCTTCCATATAGGAAGTTAGATGGATTTTTTTTATGGTTTGTTTTCTACCACGTGCTGATGATTTACATGCAAATCACACATCTGTATGTCTAAAAAATTCCTTGCATTCTCATGAGAATTTATCCAGCCTTCCTGAAGTTGCAATTTATCATTGCTGTCTTTAACTGTGTTCAAAATGACAATAAAATAAAATTCTTCTGCTCCAGAGGAAGTGGAAATACCAGAGCAGATTCTCTGCCTGTGTAAACTGGGACACTTCCCTGCCAGTTCTCCCCACGCTGAGAATCTGCATGATCCGTTCGGAAATGATCCCGTGTTAAATTCAGCATGCAGGCTGATGAGATGACTTATTTGGCAACACCATTGCAGTTTAGTTTCTTATGCTCCATTGACTTTTTGAAAGCCATTTGTAGTGCTCTTGAAAAGCACAAAGAGCATCCAATGGACACTAATTCCTAAGTGGAATAATTAACTCCCTTAACAGAACTTTTTGATAGTCTGGAATTTTCTTATGGGGGAAGTGGGGAAGGGGCAGGAAAAATTCCTGAGAATTATTTTTTCTGTTAGTAAGAAACAAAAGGTACACTTCCTGAACTTTTGCCAGACTTCCACTGGCCTAGATTAACCTGCCCTACTGAATGCTCCTGGGCAAGTCAGATGCTCGTTTAAAAAGTCATTTTCTAGTTAATATATATCAGTTTATAATTAACATATTTAATATGAGTGCCAGGTTTTGAAGGAATTGCAGTGCAACCAGTGCCCCATTTCCACACTGTGGCCCAAGAGGCCTTGGCCTGCAAACAAGAGTCCAGTGGGTGCATGTGTAATTCCACATTTGCAAACACTCCCTCTGTGCCCAGTCAGCAGCCCAGCCTCAGGAGGAAGTGGAATTTTGTGTGCTTGCAACTGCTAGAAAAGGGGGAAAAATTGTTTTAAACTGGATTGTATGACTAGGTCAATTCCTTAAGGTTATTACAAACACAGACCATACCAGAGCTTCAGGATAAACCCTTGGCATCAGCTGCAATGCAATGTGTTTTCCATGGCAAGAGGCTGCCTTGGACCACATTTGGCTTGGAGACATTTTCACTTGCTTGTCTTTACAATATATACTAAGGAACCCAAATTAAGAAAACAATCATTAAAATGCAGAGAGAAGGTTTGGGTCTGTTCCTGGGAGCAAATCACCCCTTAACAGTACTCGTTGTACTGGAAAAGTGCTTTGCCCTATGAGAAGAGAAGCAAAACCTCCCAGCTGACAGTGGCCAGAGCTGGAGGGGCCTTACTCTGGCATTCAGCCCCTGCCAGCACCTTCCCCAGCACTTTGCCTCCTCCAGGGGCACATTTAAGTTTCCAACAGCAAACTATTAAACGTGTACATACCTGATCTTCCCTTCTTTTTTTTTTGAAAATGATCATCCTGTAGAACAGAAGAATATTTAATTTTATTTCACATGTTGATCTGTCAGTCTCTTGTAGTTCTACAAGTATCATCACAGTAAAAACACCAAAAGGTAATATTTCAGTATAGAATAAGCAATTTGTTTAAAGCCAGAAAGCAGCAGTTGTTGTTCCAGTATTTTCTATAGACAGATGCATTCCATTACTGTATTATGAAGTACAGCTTTGCTTTTCCAGCATTTACTATAAAAGCTGGAGCTTGAGTGGAATTCACCAGTTTGGCTTTTTGGTTTATTTTTTAAAATCAAAGAGAAAAATAAAATCAAACCAAAATAATGATGTGCTGTACTCGTTAGTGCTAGTGGCAGTTTCTGCACATTTTACCTCCTGCCTGGGAATTATGTAAATGAGAAAGCTTCTTTTAATGGTTTTCTTACGGAGTATACCTATGTTAAATCAGTTCAACACACATGTAAACTTCCTGAGTTCATTTTCTGACGTGATTGTTCTCCAAAAGCCTTTGCTGTACTTGCAGAATGTTTGTGTGAAGTTAAAACAGTAGCCACCTGTTCTCATTTGCATCAGGACTACCTTTCCACTGGGGTGGGGAAGGTCCCCCAGCCCTGCAGCACAGAGCTGTTGTGGGCTGCACAGGGTCCCGGCCAGGGGAGGACTGTTCCAAAGAGAGGACCAAAAGAGTCATCTGAAAACAAAACAAAACAATGCACTGGGACAACTGACCTTACGGAGAGGGTTTGTTTGCGTTTCTTTCCTTTTCCTTTCACTTGTGTGCACGCGTGTATGTATTTTGTAAGGTGGAGCTTCAAAAGGAAAACTCGGTTAGAGGAGCTCTTTAAGACCAGAAATTCCAGAGTAGTAAAGTAAACCAAAGCTCTAAAGGAGACAAAAGCTGCTTTCTTGTGTTTCAAGAAAAGTTTAAAAGTTTGTGATTCATCCTGTAACTAATGCCGTAACTAGAGTATATAATTTGACTTAAATTAAGTTTTCATTTGAGAAATATTTTCATTTTCTTTAAAAGAATATAGTTTTCTTCCAAGAACTTGGACCAACATTGATTTTTATTTTGTAGGAAATATATGAATTCCCAGTTTGTATATCATGTAACTAGTTTACATGCTGAAAATATACATTAGTTTAACTATTTTTGTATATATATATCCTTGTGAAACCTTTCAATGTGCTTCTGTCTTTTTAGTCTTTAGAATTACTTGTGGTTTTGTGTTTCAGTGTTTGATTCCCTTGATTGTTGAAGAAAAAAATTGGGAAATGTAGATTTATTTATCTAAAGAAGAAGCTACTTGCTATCATCTTAAGTTATTTAATATTAAAGTCAGAAGTTTCATTTAACCTTAGATGCTATAATCTGCTTTTTTCAATAAAGACATTTTGTAGTTATTTTTGGGTTTGTAGTTTGTTGTGTAGAACTATTTTATTTTTTTAAACCTAGGCAGACAGTAAAACAATTTTCAGGAGACCCTGGTATTGCCTACAGAAATGCCTAGCTGATATTAACTGATTGCGGCTGCATTCATGAAAGATTTTGGTCCTCCAGTGCAAGTGTTACTAATTAAAGTCTAAAATATGCCCACAGCTAACGTTCTGCAGCTGCACTTAGAAAGGAATTTAGCCACTCTGGCAATTGTTAATTAAGCTTTAACCAGTCTGGCTAGTTCACATGTAGGACAGTCAATACTGAGGGACATTTGCTTTCCGAGACTCCCGTTATTTTTTGGAGTGTTCCAGAAGAGACTTGCCTGGCTTGTGAACTTAACACAGCTTTAAGCACTTGGACCAGGGTTTGGGGAATTTTCTCTATATTCTTGCTAAGTCACAGTAATTCAGAAACTGTGGCCAGAGATCTGATAGGATCAGAGATGCATTTTTATCTATTTTACCTTTCTGAAGCTTTTTGCCACTTCCTTGTCTCCAGTTTCATGGCACAGATGGAGTTGGTCACATCTACATCCCTCACCCAGGGGTCCTGTCAGGCAGAACATGCATCAGTTCTGGTATCTTGTCTCCAGCTGTGGACTGGGGAAAGAGGACAAGAGCCAGTTTCTTTCTTGTTTCTTCATATTCAGTGACTTTCCTGTGAACATTCTTCCCTCCAGTGACTCAGAGAAGTCAAATATCACAAGCTGCTATTCTGGTGTGCTGCCATCCTCGCATAAGAGGGGCCTCGCCAGCTCTGCCACACTGGCTTGGCAAAGCCCAAATGACTCCACAGCTGGAAATAAAACTTACTAGAGGTTTTCCCACAATGGCTATTTTGGCAAATTTTTCTTTTGCACGGTAAGAATGGAAAGAGTTACAAATGCCACAACTGTTTTAGGGACACAGTCTGCACTCTGGTGCTTTGAAACAGATGTACCACACTTCTGTACAGCCTTCACATACATGCTATTTTCTCACTCATTATTTTTAAAAATTCACTCAGAATGAGCAATTCATGCCCTCCTTGAAGGAACAACAAAAAAAAGGCACAAAGACTGGCCAACTCAAAGCATTTTAACAGGGTCTTACCACATGGGTGACACAAATGTACTCAATAAAAATCTAGAAAAACCTAGGATGTCTTAATGCAGAAAGAATTTATACCAACTCAGAATCAGCCCGACTGAACAGAGAACTTGAAAAATACTGGATGCCCCTCGTGGGCCTCCATGCAGGAAACACATACTGGAAAATGACCATCCTTTCATGGCAGGGGGGTTGAGTCAGGCCTGGCTCCCAGGGAGCACCTCCAAGGGCTGTGCCAGGCTGGGATCCCTGGCACGGCAGCCACGCCACAGCCCCTGGGTAATGAAACTGTTGGTGACTAAATCTGTCCTGCACGTTATCTGGGAGGACTTTGCCAGCACTGCCCTTCCACCTTACCAGCCATCCTCAGTGCTGTGCCCCTCTCCTTGCAGCTGTTGACTACAGCAGGGATTGAAGTCAACCCAGGGCTGAACCAGAGACATTAGGGAAACCAGCAGAGTACGTGAGCTGGGCTGGCGAGGCTGCCTACAGCTCAGACCCCTGGTACTCAGCTCTTAGTGCCCACAGCTAATAGACTCATAGAATAGATGAGGTTGGACAAGAGGTCATTTGATGCAACGCCCCACCATCAACACACACATACTCAGAGGAAAATATATATGTGTATATAAATCACAGAATTGTTTAGGTTGGCAGAGACCTCTAAGATCATCAGTCCAACCATTAATCGAGCACTGCCAAGGCCACCACTGAACTATGTCCCTGAGCACCACATCTGCAGAGCTTTTAAATGCCTCCAGGGATGATGACTCCAACACTGCCCTGGGCAGCTGTGCCAGGGCTGGACAACCCTTTCCATGAAGTTGTTTTTCCCAATATTCAATCTAAACCTCCCTTGGCACAACTTGAGGCCATTTCCCCTTGTCCTGTCCCTGTTCCCTGGGAGCTCCCCAGCTCCCCACTCCTGTCAGGGAGTTGCAGAGAGTGAGAAGGTCCCTCCTGAGCCTCCTTTTCTCCAGGCTGAGCCTCCTGAGATCCTTCGGCTGCTCCTGCTGCTCCAGCCCCTCTATTTTTCCTGTAGGACTCAAGGTGCAGGCTCAGCAGTGCCCAGTACAGGGGGCAATCACTGCCCTGGTCCTGCTGACCACACCATTGCTGGTCCTTTCTTGCCCACCTGGGCTCATATTCAGGCCCTGTCAACCAGCCCCCCCAATGTCCCTTTCCTACTGAGGGGCTCTCAAGCCCCTCTGCCCCAGCCTGGAGCACTGCAGGGGGTTGGTGTGACCCAGGTGCACGACCCAGCACTGCACCTTTTTGATCCTCAAAGTATTGTCCTTGGCCCACGGATTCAGCCTGTCCACGTCCCCCTGCAGAGCTTCCTGCCTTCCAGCAGATCAAGTTGATGTCATCACTGAATTTGCTAAAACCTCATGCTTGGGGCAACTTACAGAAAAGAAACTTTGAAGGTCTAGAAATAGTGAGAAGAGCTGCTGGACATTGAGTAGGATGTACCAGTCTTCTGGGTGTCTAAACTGGACATGAAAATGTCACCCTCAAAACAGAAGGCATTGGTTTCTGGAATAAACTACAGTTCACCCCTCCATCACTACCGCTGGGCTTAGGAGCAGCTGAATTATGTATTTTAAAAGCTATGGAGTTTACCACAATTTTTGGTACAACTCAGAAGACAGAAAATACTTCCTGTTCAAAATTAATTCAAGATCCTATCCTAGTGCACAATACAATTCCCACCATCTCTTAACACTGAGCAAGCTCAAGTTTCCATGTTGTTTAGGAACACGTACTAAGAACTGGCTCATTTCAGCAGTGCCCACACTGTCCCTGTGTTATGGGTTTCTGTCCCATCAGAAGATACCACACCATGTTAGAGAGCACAAGTCACTGCACATGCACAAGGAGCACAGGAGAAATACAAACTGAAAACTGAACAAAAAGTAAGAAGCCAGAGGTGATAAAATAAGTATCTATTCAGCAATACATTTAAGAACAAATTCTTAAAGGTTTACATCACAGCTGAAAAAAAAAATCCTCAACCCCCCCTCCCCTGCCAATTTGTATGTCCATGTCTGGGAAGCCATCACCTCACAGAACAAGGACTGCATTGGTTAGTTACAGTAATTCAAGTGGTTAAGTGGACTATCCAAAAAAAACTAGTTCATTAAAAATTTGGCACATTGAAGCTATTGCAGGAATGTTAAAGCCAACTGATCAGTTAATTACTGGCTGCTCTGGTGAGGCAAATGAAAGCCAGAGACACCCCTCGGTGCTCCCAGCGCAGGAAGGGAACGGTGCCATGAGCTGTTCCCAGCTGGCATGAATGGGCCTGGCACTGCTGAAACCAAGGAGCTGTGCTGGGTCATGCTGAGAGCTCTCCTGCCCTCAGTGAGAAGGGGCATCAAGACAAAAGAAAAGTACTGTGCCACGCTGTGTCTTTTACCACCTCAGTCCTGCAGCTGAAAGGGTCGTGATGCAAGCACCCCAAGCCTGATAGAGGGGAAATATAGCAGTGATAAATTTTGCTCTGTGAAGGTCAGGTGTGGCTCTGGTCTCACCTACGTGTCTTCACACGAAGTTTTCAATGCTCACAGAGTTTGTGTAAGGACAAATACAGCAACAGAGTAGGGAAGACAATTACAACGGCATGTGTGGCAGGGTGTAATGTGAGGCAGAGTAACAAGACTTACCTGCAAGTCTGATGTTTAACTGTACTTACCTCCAACAGTGGACATGACTCCCACAAAGTCTTTTCCACAGAGCTTCTTGGATGAGGCAAAAAAAGGCTCATGTCCTGCAGCAGGCATTGCTGACTGTCACCAAAATGATGGTGATGGCACTCCTCCACACCTGGCTGTGCCCAGCCTCACCTGGGAGCTGGTCCTTTTTCTCCCTTCTTCCTGTATCAGAAAAAGAGGAGAAGAGAAAAAAGCATCACAGCTTTCTGCACCATTTACTTTTCCACTCTTTATCAGGGCATTTCCCAGCAAGGGAGCAGAGGAAGATGGCACAGGCCCCCTGCCAGCGGTCACTGTCACACACGAATCCTTTTGGAAAAATGGCAAGTCTTGGTCCAACAAACATCACAGTGACTTTAGACACATTCTGCTGCTTCTAGTGATGCCTTATCATTCGGAATAGTTCATCTGCTACCTCCATTCCTCAGTCATAAAAGATATTACTATAGTTTATTTAGCTCATTGTTTTTATCACCCCAATGTACCACAGTTAATGGGAAAAGTGAGACACACAGCTGTAGTAAGGTCTGCCTTCACTTGGGTACAAACATTATTTTATTCTGCATTTAAAAGAAAATACTTGTTAAGAAAAAAGTCTACATGGAAAAATGTCCAGGAATGCCTCTGAAATGGAGGAGTTCTTTTAAAAAATGTGCTGTTAAAGAACAGAATCAGAAAAGAAGGAAGGAGGAGCAAAACAAAGTTTTCTTTAAACCTTTATTTTATTCTGCAACATACAGGAGAAAACCTGCTAAACCAAGGGCTCTGGCAGCTGCCACAAAATACTTTGATAAAGCATACTGAATTTCATGGTATAATTTAAACGATTTTTTTTTTTTTCATTAATTGTAATATCATCAAACATGAAATCTTTTCCTTTGCTGATGAACCAAAAGATAGTATGAAGTCAGGCACCTGCTGCACAAGTCAGTAATGTCCATCTCACCTTTCCCGAAAATGTTATGGCTTTATTGGTGCCAGAGGTCTAAGGATGTCCTGCAGCTGCAGGTTTAGCAGGCACAGTCAGGGAGCACAAAGGAGGAGGTACCAAAGGCTGCTGTTTTCCTTCAGCTGGATCTTCAGTTGCAGCCTTGTACCTAAACATGCAACCCCAAAAAATCAGTGCTGTAGACAGGATGGTGCAGAGGCTCAGCAGAGCTTCACATGAAACAGGAGAGATGAGGAGCAGGACTGTGTCATGTGCCAGCTGCCTGCCCTGTGTGCAGAGAACAGCAAAATTCTTGCTGTGGTGCATGAGCAGTCTCTGGGTGCTTTATCCAAAATCTCTGCAGTTTTATTATCACTGCATGTCATCCTTTGTATTTGTTTGTGGAGGTGGCAAAGGTTTCATATGTCCTTACAGCACCTCCCACCTCAAAAAAACCCCAATCTCATATATATGAATTTACTGGCAATACTGCAGTCAATATATACAACCAATAATTCCAAATTAGAGGTGTAAGTGGGCTGAAGGGCTGTTGTGTGCAGACGTCTCATTTTAGAGTGAATCAAACCACACTGCATTCACTGCCAAAGGGTTACAGAGCATTTAATGTTTCCCAGTGTTACTCTTTGGAGGCAGGTACCACTTGCATGTACATAAGCACATTTCCTCTCACTATCTGACTGTAGTTATTCCTCACTCCCTCTCCAGCTGAAGTTTGCCAAATATCCCATTTGACCAGGAGGGAATTCTCCCTGTCTGAGCTGCAGATACACACCCGAGGACAGGCAGCGGAGACAGCAGGAACGGCCCCATGAGCAACGAGTACCCACTGCAGCTGTGGCAGGGAATGGTGGCATCACTCTGGTGCTGCTTTGGGGGCTGTTTCCAGGGGCTGCCCCACAGGCTTCCTCAGAGCAAGAGGCACCCTCCTGGTTTGCTGTGTTTGGGCCCCTGGTGCAAGAAAAAAGTTGCAGCATGTTGAACTAAAATAAAGGTGGACAAAAGGTGGGACAGCCAGAGGTGACCCAGCCAGTGGCTGGTTTGAAGAGCAGATGGTTGTTGCTCAGCGTCCTGCACGGTGCCAAGTGCACTGACTCTGAAGGACATGGGAATGTCACCAGAGGACCTTTTGCAGCAGAAATACCAGTTACTTCAAAGCTCCGAGAGGAGCATCCTGCCCTCCCCAGCGCTTCCTGGCATGCCCAGCAGAGCCAGCTGGCAAGCAGGCACTAGGGAAGGCAAGAACAGCACCTCTCCTCCTGAATGGCTGTTGGGATGGCTGATGGAAGCTGAGGGCCAGCACAAACCCTCAGCAACCTCCTGGCCCTGCTGTGTAAGTGACCCAGGAGGCCCGATAGCCCCTGTGACATGTTCCTCGCCTGGAGGAGATCCGTGATGGTTATCTGGGAGGCCGTGGAGGAGACTCCCCTGCCATGCCTGCTGCTGTGAACTGCAGTGAACCCCACTGAGTTCCACCACAGCAAGGCCAGGTTTCACTGTGCAGCTATCTCAGTGGGTTTTGAGAGCGTTTGCTTTTGGCTGGTTGTGGGTTTTTTGGTTTTGGGTTTTTTTTGGTCCTAGAAGCTTCTGGAAGACACTAAAAATAAGTTTATTGGGGTTTTTTAAACCTATTCCAAACACATTTGTGTTGTCTTTCAAGATTGCACTTCCCCCTTGTCCCTACTTGACAACAGATTTGTCAGTCATTAAGAATGCTCTGCATGCACAGAAATATCTCGGGTTATTTTTCCCATAATCAAAAGCAAACAAATCCCAGAGCAGCCCTGGCAGGGCCATTTCCGGCCCGCGCCACTGCCCCCAGAGAGCCATCAGGCTCTGCTGCTGCCTTCAGAGGGCAAGCAAGCAAGAAGGTTTGCTTCTAATGTAAAATTAGATATTGAAACAGAGTTCCCCTCCTCCCTAAAAAAAAAAAAAAAACAACCCAAGCTCTAGCACAGCTACTTCTCCATTAGTCATATATTCCAAGAGGGCAATTTAGGTGTGTGTGAGTGGCTCAGAGTGTATAAACCAGCGCAGCAGTAGGTTCTGCCCCCACTGTCCTGGCATCACTGCCAGGGAGATGTTCCCTGGCTCCCACCACGCTGCAGCCCCTCCCAGGCAGTGCAGATCCAGCCTGGCTTCCTCTGCCTCTGCTGCTTGTGCTCACAGGCTTGCTCTATATGGCTCCCCCTGACTAGAGAGGATTGGCATGTAGAAGGAACTGCAAAGTTATTTATCTCATTATCCTCCTTTAAATCCCTCCCTAATACCCTCATCTGCTGTTATGGCTAAATAAATTTTGCCAGTTAGAGCTGGTAACGCGCTATGCCTACCACCTGTACCCATCTATCCTGCTTAAATTTGTAAGTTTCTGAGGGCACAAAGATGGTTTTAATTACAAGGAAGACAGTCTTGCAATTCTACAGGTTTACAAGTAAGCAACAGCAAATCTTTCAGTACAGCCGAAATCTTCTTGGCCTAATATTGTGGCAGTTCTGCTGTAGGAAGAAGTTCTATGTGCAGCACTGAAAGCTGACCTTATTTTTAATAAAAAAATTAAAAAAATAAAATCTATCTCAGTCATCCTTAGCAGCACTATTCTTGCACTGGGTTTATGTTGCTATGTATAAATTAAAGAGATTTCATAAGCAGTTTTCAATAATTTGCCCAATTAATCTTTTGCCTTCCCTGTCCATTTTACATCGCATTGGTGAGAAAATTGCTGCCCACTATCCAGAATTGTTGACGAAAGCTTCTGGAATGCTTTGCATTCCTGTGATGGGGACCTTAGCAAGAGCCCACTGTCTGCACTCTGAGTCTTGGGTCTGCAAGGTCAGATGAGTCACTGCAGCGTCTCCTTTTCACGTCTGATCAACTGTGCAAAATCCTGGGGACAAATACTCCTGCACATTACTCTTATGTCCTGGGGATCTTCAGTCAAGAGCATTCAGAGAAAGCAAGCATGAAACAAGGCTGCAAAGTGACATCATTTAAGAATTTCAGCAGTTACAAAAAACATCTGGGGGCCTAAACCAACCTTTTGCTACCCTCATACAGTACCCAGCACAATGGAGACCTAATGTATTATTGTGCCCCTAGACTTAGTGGTTTAGCAAACAATTTAATTTTAGCAGACCTTGTAACTCATCAGATGTCTCACTTTAAGCATTTTACAACAGCTTTGAATATCCCAAGATCTTTAAGTCTCATCTAGGCCTCTTCCCTTAAAAATATGTGTCCTCACACTGGATGTGCCACCATGAAAATGCAAAATAAACATTTCATGTCATCATGTTTTTCAGTGGGCAGTTACATGATCTACACACCAGAGAGCTCTGGAAAAAAAGGAAAATTACAGTAGCTCCGATCGCTACAAAATATTCCAAAGGTGAAGCTCAAACACATGAAGAATCCCAGTTGTGACTGCTGTTCACTGCAAAGAAATAACCAGAGGCATCACTGAGCATGGCCAAACCCCTGCTGCATCAGCCTTTATGCACATAAGATTCCACAAGCCACTGCACTGGGATTTTATATTCATGTTTAAGCCAAAACCCAGTCCCTGTTGTTTGCTAATGAGAGGGGAATGGGCAGGGAAATGCACAGGGACTTGATCATGGCTGAGAAAAGAGCAAGGAGAGGAGACAGTGTTGCAAGGGGTAAGGAAAACAACAGACGGCCTTGTATTTGGAGACTAATTGCTTCTCAGGACTGGGCTTCAGGGAAAAACAGCAGCTGAGCATGGCCCCTGAGGGGGTCTGTTGGCCTTGGCAAAGCCACTCTGCTCAGGGGCACAGCCAGGTCTTAGGACAACTTAATGCTCTTCAAGCTCGGTCCATCAGCAAAGCTTGGCCCATCAGCAAAGCTTGGCCTATCAGAGCACCTGAGGATCACCAGAGTCAGGGCCCCACCCACACCCTGTGTCCCCTGGTGGAGTGGACACCCTCCACCTGACTCTCCTCATGCCCCAGGGGAGCACCCTGTGGCCTCCAAGAAGCACGAGCATTTGGAAGGATCAGGACATGCAGACTCTCTCTTTAACTCTCATAAGCTTCTAAGCAAAAAGCAGCAGGAGCAGCAACACCAGCCAACTGCAGCCATCACAGTCCAGTCACCAAAGTCACTTCTGTGGTGGGCTCCATGCCCACCTCTGCTCCAGAGATAAAGGTGTCCGCAGCCAGTGACAAGCTTATACAAATAAAATGTCTTCATTCCTTGATGTCCTAACTTCAACAAAACCATACTGGAGAAGAGGTGTGCAAACATAGAAGCCTTTCCATTTGAGGATGGTCCACTTCCCAACCTTGAAAACTTGTGCACTGGACGCTGCAGAACGCCATACAGCCACCTAGTGCTGGAAAAAATCACTTCCCCACATCTGTGACTGTCCTCTACAGTCCCATAAGTGCATTTGAGACCAAGTGTCCATCAAGGAGGAACAAAAGCCAAGTCTCTGCAAAAGTCATGACCATACACTTCCAGTTATGGGCAGCAGCAAGTGTGAGAGAACAAAATGGATGGTGAACGGCACAGGAAATGTGTTTTTATCCCCAGAAAGACACCCCACAAAAGATAGGGCTCTGGATTCTCCTGTGGCTGTTATCTTTGGCACTTCTCTCTACTGCTGGTGAAGCAGTTCTGCTTATTTTTAAGGGTCTCCAAGCTGCCCACCCCACTGTCAGCCCTCCCAGCTCTGTCTCACCAAACAGGTTTCTCTCTTCTCTTCCTAACAGGGAACTACCAAGATTTGCTTCAGTCAAATCCATCTCATCCCACAGCAATTCCTTGCCATGAGAGTACCAAGACTGCATGTCCTCATATCTAATCATGGCTGTAAAATGAGAGCATAGGATGCCCCTTCCAAGTCACTTGCTCCTACGTTCCCCTCCTCCCGTGTGGTGGCACAGGCAGTCATGCAGCTGTGCAGAGGAGCAGATTGAGAAACCAATCTGCAGTAAAACAGCAAAGAAGAAGACAGAAAAAAAGGCTTGTATTCAGCCAGATCCATTCCCTGGTCCCTGCTCATTGCATGGGTGAACAGATGCTTGTTGCCAGCAGGAGTCTGGGGCAGCACCAGTGCAAGGTGGTGGCCTGATGTACTCAGGCAACTACAGCCTGAGCCATCACCTCTGCCCCCACCACAGCCAGAAACAGCCAACAGCAGCCTGGAATCTGCCCTGAGATGCCTCCATTAGGGCATAACCCTGATCAAAGACAGGTTAGTTACTTAATACCTTTCTTTGAAGTCAGCATTTCCCATAGCTTTTAGACTAGTTCCCTGAAGACAGTAGAGCTAACCCCACTCAGGATGCACTCCAGTTTGGAATTTCCAGTTTTATTGGGGCTTTTCCCCCCATAGATTTTGAAAACATTTTGCCATGCAGCTAGCTAACTGGGTCTTAGAGGGATATCGTTTCTTGTTCCCTTGCTTATAAGGAAAACTTGAAACAAATTAAAATCATACTGGCCTCGTACTAAAGGTCAGTGTTGTGGGGAAAGATGACTTGTTCGGAATTCAGTCAGGAAGTTTAACACAAATAATCCAGCTTGAAGTCCTGTGAGAACAAGTCCCAGCCAACCAAAAAAAAAAAAAAAAAAAAAAAAAAAAAAAAAAAAAAAAAAAAAAAAAGAAGAAAAAAAAAAAAGGAGTGCTGATAGAACTAATTTAAGTACAAATCTCTCCTTTCCAAGCATTTTTTCCACTGACAAAGCCAGAGGCTTTTAAAGCAGCCATGTGAAAAATTATTTAGCTAGGTGTGAAAGAGACGCATATTGGTACCTTCCCAG
The DNA here is from genome assembly GCA_013396735.1 of Grallaria varia. Taxonomy (NCBI): domain Eukaryota; kingdom Metazoa; phylum Chordata; class Aves; order Passeriformes; family Formicariidae; genus Grallaria; species Grallaria varia. The sequence continues at coordinate 159,645 of VWZG01006903.1, forward strand.
ATAAACCCAGGCTTTTATCAGGAGACTTGAGCAGAAACAAGCAGGGGAAGGAACAATATGTATTGTTGTGAATTGCTGTGAAGATGGACTGCACAGTAGAGAGTATCACAAATACTTTTCCTAAAGCATGAGGCTGCCTCAAACTATTTAAACTATCTTAGCAAAATGTTCCTGCCATGAAAAAGGGAGACGAGCTGATAAAACCCACAGTTATTTGCAAATAACTGATTCTTTGTTAGTAAAGAAATGCCTTGCAGTTGTACAGCTGCCTTCTGTCTCCCTAAAGCAATATTTGCCTCTCTGAGGCTACATCGTGAATTACATTTGAAAGTGGTCAGGACTTATCTTAAAAGCCTTTGTGGGATTTCTCTATTCATTTCCCACTAGAAAAAGGTATTAGAATTAGTAAAAAATAGTAGGTGCTCTACCTTCACATCACTGCCAGCCTTGAAAGGATGTCTTCAAATAGAATTAGAAAGCATTTCTGTTTTAGAGAATAGGTATCTGTTTCTGTGTATGTAAATACTTATATTCTTGTTTTTTTAATGAAGTCCACAGTGGGTCAGGAGATCCCTCCCAAGACTGTGGAAAGGAGAACCTGAATAGTTGATTCCTCACAGATCTATACCTGTGTGGTAGGTCTGACTGAAGCCAGAGGGGCTATAACAGCGTCCAAAGATCCAAATCCAGACTCCACCAGTCTGGTTTTGTGTTTCTGGCTCACCAAAAGCTCTTACCAAGATCTTCTGTATCCTCCTGTCCTTTCAGAGCATTTGGTTCCACCAGTAAGTGGCTGCTCACACCAAACTAGTTTTATCTGGGACTAGAGAAACATTAAAACCCAAGGAGGTGCAATATTCCTGTGACAGTCCTGTCACCCAGCAAGCCTGGAGTGGCCCGTGATGAAACTGTCCTGAAGACAGACAGGCAGGGATCAAACAAGGAATCTGTGTCATTCTTAAAAGAATTTCAGTGCATTTCCAGAGCTGCTGAGCTGGGATACTAATCAATTCACTTCCAAAATCCTCTAGTAAGCTTTAAATTCAGTTTCTATACCTGAACCTCACACAATTGCGGACAACCTGCCAAATACTAGTAACAAAAAAAAAGCCTTTGCTTTTCATAGACAAACACTTGGATAATTTTGCAGAGTTGAGAGTTACTGCGGCCCTCGTTTCACCAATAAACACGTGCTTTAGGAACACTGGCACAGCTTTTAGCATGGTTCACACTCAAGACTTTCCGAAGATGTTTCTGCTGTGTTACCTGCTCGCTCCCGTCCGCCCCTGCAGGATCGTGACTCGCTGCTGCCCTCTTTACTCCACTGTCAGCTCCCGTGCAGGATAAAAACAGCAGCGCCAGGAATCCTTCTCCCACTCGGTGACTCAGTCTCCATTACTTGACTGTTTGTTCTCTATTCTCAGCAAGAGTAACTCGGAGAAAGTTACGCTTCACTCAGGAAAAAAACCCCAAAAACATCCCCGCAGTCCAGGTCGGGGAAAACACAACAAAAAGCCCAACTGACTCACCGAGCGCTCCCTCCCAACGAGCCACAGGATGTTTTGCCACCCAAGGTGTTGCGATCAGACCATTAACACGTGGCTGTTTCCTTTCAGCTCTAATGAAGCATCAGCAAAATGGATAACAAATCTGCAGCCTCTGTCTTTCCCTCTGTGTCTGGGAGGCAGGTGCAGCCTCAAGGAAGGTTTGCAAAATGGATTCAGATGTGACAGATTTGTAAACTCCCAGGCAGCTATCTGGAGAAAGCTCACTGCTGCCAAAAATGTGCACTTTGGAACATCACTGAATGTCTTCTGTGTTTACTTTCATCCAGTTCCTCAAGAGAAAGGATCAGAAGGACGTCAGAGAAATATTACATGTTACAGTGTTTAAATAAAAGCATTGGCACCAGTGCTCTGCTACAGCTGGTGAGCAGGGAGAGACACCTGCAAGTGCTCACCCACAGCAACTGTGGTGTTTTCTAAGGAATTCTGAACAGTTATTTCAATGGGAACCCCCCTAGTCTCAATTTCTTAGACAAGGTTACCTAATAAAGTATAACCACAAGCAATCCAGCTCTGCCTTGAATGGCAGAGACATTTTAAAAATGGCTTTTGGAATGTTAAGTCTCCTGGACCATTGAATTTAACCCACGGTCAGCTTATTTTTTGGCAGTTGACTCAACTGGGATTTTTTTTCCCATTTGTCTCATCTCTCAAACCAGCAAAAATTAAAAGATTCCTTTAACTGTCATTCTTAATACTAAACATTAAATGTTCCTTTTGACCAAACCCACAAAAGTTCCTACAACTCTGCTCTTCACTTGTAATTACGAGTCAGACATCTATTAGCTATTCTGTTTCATGATTAAGTCTATAATGTACTGAAAAGAAACAGCAACACTAACCCAAAGAATAAAGTTCATCCCAAATCTTCATTTATATATATAATGCCAGCAAAGCCCTTTAGCATTACTGCAGCACAGCAGCAACCCCACTTTTATTCCCTGAAGAAAGAATTTTCCAACCAACCTGTTAAACTTCAGCCAAGTTTAATAATGAGGACCCCTGTATGTTTTCTTGTTCTTTGCCTGTGTATATCTATGAAGCAGAGAATGAGGTTATCAGAGATGTCTGAAATGGCACCTTAACACTGAAATACAATGAACTCAGTGCAGCAGAGCATTTTGGGTTTCCCTCAAAACCCTCTTTCTCCAAAAAAGGAATATCAGGTAGAGTCCTAAAGCTGCCCACACAAAGTTCACTCCCTCTCGTGGGCCTGGGAGAGGGAACCCTCAGTGACTCCCTGCTCAGTGTCACATCTACCTTGCAAGCCACTCAGGGCTTTTAAAAGTCCCTGGAGCAGCAGTGGTGGCATGTCAGGGGGAAACAATAGCTGTCATACTCCCAGATTACTCTTGCAGTTTGTAGGGTATTTTTTGTCGTCTTGGGGGACTAATAGGTCAGAAGGCAGGTTTTCCCACCATTGCCCCTCTCCCACCAACTACTAACAAAGTCGTTCCATAGTGGTGAATGGTTCACAGAGCTCATGATGAGTAGTAAATAAATAAATAAAGTCTAAGGAACTCACCCCCTCCACATTCATTTTTCCCTGTAGCCACAAGCTCTGTAATGATATAAGGAGAGGAAAAGGAATTCAAGTGCATACATGGAACTCTCTATGGCTACAGCTTAAATACTTGGAAGCACAGCCCATGAGAACACTGACTGCAGGCCCAAGCAGTCAGTTGAGTGTCAAAAGATTACAGTTCGTGAGTCAGACTCCAGATGAGATTTTAAGAGCTTCAAGAATTTGTGCTCAGGTGCCTGCCTACTTTATTGTCCAGCTGTTTTGTTTGTTACTCATTGCCACACACACTGGAGCCGAACCAAAGAGCCTTGCACTAACACAGCCAGCCATGTGCAGGAGAGATGGACCCAGGTTAACTTGACAGACACCTGACCAGAGGAGGCCCTGCCTGACCTCAGGAGGAGCCCAGCCCTGTGACCATGTCTGTGGCAGTAACACGCCAGGGGGGCCAAAACCTGCCAGCCAGATCAGCTGGAGCCACTGCTGCCTGCACACCTGATCATGCCTGAAGTTCCCAGCTGGCAATTGTCATCATCACTCATTTACAGGGGTCCCCCCCAGCCCTTCTCTTCTCTTCCCCCAGATCCTTGTGTATTGTCCCTCCTGCAGGTGACCAGTGAGCCCAAAGCAGCCTCACCAGCAAGGTCAGCAATGCTGAACCTTGTTTGCATCCCCAGGAGCCTCTCTCTGTGTCCATACCCAAACCTTTGCTGACCTGAACTATGCATTTACAGTTTTCTTGCTTTGCTTGTAGCACAGCAATACGATAATACAGCCAAAACAGCAAAAGCTTATATTATCTACTGTGACTTTTTGAAAATGGGACATTTCTGGTAATCAAGAAGAATGCTCTGGTTAATTCCTGGGAAAAAGTCTCTCACATCTCCCACCTGGCTGCCTCTAAGGGTGCAGGTACAGACTGTATGTGCACAACGTGGTTTATTGTACAGGAATCATTGGTGTGCCCCATCACAATGTAAATCAATTCCCCATGACTGAGTGAGAAAGCCTGGAGACAAAATGGAAAGGTACAACAGGTAATTTCCAAGTACACACCCCCACCCCACATTGGGTTTTATTTATTTCTGCATGCTTACCCTTCTGAAGTCTCACTCCAGAAACTGAAAATGTGTAGATGGTTTTATGAAGTTAAAATATTGTTAAAGAGAAGAGTTTAGGAAAGGTCACAAGGATGTCCTGTTCATGGATCAAAGCATCATTGGCAAGTATTTGACAGTGGGTAAATCATTTCTGAGCAAATGCCCAACTGCTGACTTTAACTGTCTGAATAGTTCCTTGCAGGAACTAGGCCTCCTTATTTTCCACTGTGAAAAGAAAGACTTGCTGGAATCCAGTCAGCAATCAAGCTGCCATCTGTAGACTTACCCAGGTAATATTAAACACATACGCATCCCAAACAAAGCCAAACACAGGTACCAGGGCTATTACCAGCAGAGAACTGACTCAAATACAGCGTCCCTTGTACTTAGCATTCACCATAAGAAGGTGAATGGGCAAACCAAGAGCTCACAACCATGGCCACACAGTTACACTGGGAAGGAGAATGTGTGGACAGTGTTTATACACAGGACCCAGAAAGCACTGCAGCTCCACAAGTAAACAAATCAAGCTGATAATCTGAGAGAAATTAAATAGATGAAACAGCTTAATTCCTAAGAACTGCTATTAAGTTTTATATGAGGAGCAGTAAGAACTCTTTCTCTCAGGGAAAAACCTCCCATAATGTTGCAGGACATTTTGCCCAGTGCTGCACACATACTGAAAAGAATTTTCTGCAATCTTATTATGGCTACATGCAAGCCAACACCAAACCTCAGAGCTGAAGAGTCAACAAAACGACAAAAAAAGATCAGAACTGCCTTTTGAAACTTGAGCTTCTCTCCAATTCCACGCAGAACAAATTTCCAAAGTTGGGATTTCCAAAATGAGAAGGGCTCAGAGTGCAAAGAGACATTTGTTTCCAAGTCTTTTTGTGGACACCACAGATGCCTGGCGTGCTGACATATCTGAAGTTTGAAGGGAGGCAGTGTCACACACCGGGTAGGTTCCTGAACCCAATCTCCTTCATACAGCACTGCTGAGCAGTGGCTGCAGGGGCAGCACTTGACACATCTGCTCCTGCCTTCTCGCACTGTCTTTGAGCAATTTGCTTAGTCCCCAGCAACCCATCCTCAGAGCTGAAACAGGGATATCTATCACCCCAGGGTATCCCAAGAAAGAATTTGTTGATGTCTGTATGCTGATGGACTATGTAGTTGATGGACACCAGAGAAAGATTTAGAAACAGATGTCTGAAGAGAGGGAGGAAAAAAAAGACTCTGGAAATGTAAACATATTATATTTAGTACTTATATAAATCCAACTTTGTCTAATATAGGACTTCTACTCAATAAACATAACTGTAGTGGGGTTTCTGAATTAATTCAACTTCAACACAAGGTCTGTGTGGGTTTTCCTCGCAGAATTCCACCTAAGGACTATACTTTGACAACAGTATCTCCTGCAGCGCTTGTGAGATAACAGAGGATGTTTCCCACTGGACAGTTATTCCTTCTTTAAGAATAACAATGAGGTTAAAAGAGAGCCAGTCAACTGGACATAAGGACTGCACTTCACCAAGCAAACTGTGTGAAGATCAACCAGCATCAGGATCTTCTTTCCCACTAGTAAAGACCCTCACAAGCCACGTGTGAGCATCACACAGCTGATACTTAAGGAGGAAGGATTTCTGGTCTAAATCAATAAAATTGTAATATTTTCAGCAAATGTTAGAAGTGAGAGTCACAGGAAATGTCTGTATGTGACAGAGCCTTGGTCTGGGTTTCCACAGCACTGCTGGCCTTAGACACCAGCATATCCCTGGTGCTCTGTTCCTAAATAGTTGTGTCTTCAGAGAGTTGTGTCTTGCTGAAGTCAAATGACACCACAATAACCTGGAAGCTCTTCAACACCAGCACAAAACAATGTAGACCCACTTAAAACCATAATCATGGCTTAAAAGTGGCTGGGTAACATGCATTTACCCTAACTTCCAAGGGTGGTACAATTTAAGAGCATTACAAGTCATTCATCTCAGAAAACCAAAACAAAAAAAAAGAAGTAAATTATAAAAGAATGTCTGGGGTATGCACTTCTGAGATTATCTGGGATAGTTTTTAGTTATGATTAGTCCCTGGTACACTCTTTTTATCATGTCACACCACTTTTTACCTCAGTTAAGGACAGCTGACAAAGTCTGGCAAGACATAGTTGAGACAAATCACAACCATTTCTGTAGTACAAAATTTAGGGCTAGTATTTCACGTCTATTTTCTTTACTGTTTTCTTGCATTAATTCTTGCTCCTTTCATAACTTCAGATTCACTCTTCCAGAAACCAGTCTGGTCAGTAATTCTAATCTGTCATTTCCCAAATGTGATAGCAAAGCAGAAAAAAAATCTTTCTTGACATTTCCAGTGGTGGAGATCGTGAAGGACACAAGGCTTGCAGGAGAGAAACACACACACAGAAGGATGACCAAGATGATTCCCATCAGAGCTCCCAAAAAGCAGCTGAGCACTGTTAACTCCCACAGAAATCACACCCAAGAACAGCCAGCTCCAGATCTCATGAGCAGCCTGACTCAGTTCCACCCAGGACAGATCAAGGACAACAAGACTCCTCTGTGGCAGCCACAAAGATCTGTATCTTGCACTCTGTTTTTCTTTCCCCCAATCCCACACAGCATAAGGAACAGAAGTCCTATAAAACACGGCTGTTTTGGCACAATTTCTCTCCACAAACAGGAATGGCCAAAACCACGGAAGAAGTAATGCTGGGGACTTCACTGGGATGTGGGATCCCCATAATCAAGACTTCTCTCACCAGATTCCAGTGACCTGGAGTGAAAATCTCTGCTTTGCCTCAGACACAGCAGGTACTTGTTTTCTCATGTCCCAAGTGCAAGCAATCTTACTCCTCCCAGAGTTTTCTCCTCCAACTCCTGGTCCCAGAGATGTTCCAGTAAGTGATACATTTCCATTACATTTTGTCCAGCCCAAAATAGTCTGACAATCTCTAATCTTAGCATTTATCTCCCTCTCCTTACTCCCTGTGGTCACATCACTTTGAATTGCGCTGTGTGAAAAGTCATTATCTGGGATACAAAAGCCCATAGCAGAATATTTATAATACTTAGGAGACTGGCAAATTTCTGTGTTGCTGACCATGGAGAATCACTAGATGAAATCCACATGCACAAGCAAAACTGGGGCAAAAATCTTAGTTTTAAAGTTAGGAAGAGCCTTTTACCATGGATCATAAAATTAACTAGGACTAACCTTTGGATCAATGCATTCCTTGTGAGTGTACTCTTTGCATAAGGGACAGTGCCCAACACAGACCCACCATGTGTTTAGCACAATTAATATTTTTATTCAGGAAAAAACCCCAACATATTGTGTTTATAAAGCCAGTAAACACATCTGCTTCATACTTTCAAAAAATATACTTAAGATTACATTATTATCTTGCATCAAAACTGAATTTCAGATTTCATGTTTATGTGACCATTTCTCAAGGTATTGCTACAACGGAGATGAAACACTGAAACCACCAAAATACAAATATTAGTGAAGACATGAGTTATGATATTTGGCAAAGAGTGAAACATAACAAAGTTACCTTTACTGAAGGAGTATTTGAATACAGGTTTTCCACACAGCAAAACCTTAAGTCACTTTGCATTCCAAATACAACTGTACTCCTATTAAATAACATAGGAAACAGACTTTTAAACTAAAATCCTGTTAAACATGTAGGGAAAGTTTTGACAAGACAGGCTGTTTTCCATCATTACAAGAAATTTTGAGAGCTGTTTTCTAGCAGAACAGTTCACTGCAAATATTTTGGACACTTCCGTGTGACTAGAAAGTCAGCTGAGATCCATGCTTGCATCTCTTACAATTACAAGGTAAGTAGCAGATTTCTGAAGATACAAATAGAACTCCTTCCCAAGTCAAAACCTGCTTTTCAGAGGGAAAAGTGCTAAAATAGTTCACAGGAGTAGAAGATATAGGTAGACATCATATAGTTACAGATGCACAGTGGTTTAATTAATGTCCACGATCTCTTTTAAATGAAAACTTAACTTCTAGAACACCACAAGGATGAGATTCATCTCCAAGGTAAGAGAAGGTACTGGCCATGGACAGCTTTGATAATGAGAAACCAACAGCAGGTTTATTGTAATGAAGGACTCCATCATCCCTGTTAGAAAAAACAAAGATAGAAAGAAACAAACCCAAAACTTGAACACAATGTGTTTGTGTGACCTCAGGGTGGGAGACAAATAGGCTTCACTTCCAGAGGATGCTCTGTCTGATCTGTGGAATCATATCCCTGGGGGCATAGGTGCCACATTATCCCAGTCTGTGCTATCTCAAAGGAAAGCACTTGGGCCAGTTTTCAAACAAGTCTAAGCAACTGAGTCCTTCTTCAAGCTTTCTTCATCCAGAAAATGAAACAGGGAGAGGCTTCACAGTTCTCTCTGAAGATCAGACCAAGAAGTGGATCACAGTCCAAACCATCCACCTTTGGAAAAACACACAAGTTTACTCCGATTTGTACAGTCACTCTGAGGGCCACATGGTGCCAAATGGATGGAGCAGAGGAGTCCTGTTCCTGGGCTGCATGACTCAGGCTGCCGAGAACAGCACAGCAAACCCACACACTTCTGGCTGTGAAATCCATCTGCTCACAAGGGAAGAGATGTTTTTGTGACACCACATTTTTCTGGCATGCTACTCAAGGAATTAACAACAAGAAGAGGAGTGGGACATTTCTCTGTGGTTTACATAACAAGGAGGGGAAAAAAACTCCACCCCGAAGAAATCTATGACTACTACGATATAATCAAAAAAGAAAATCAGACAAAAATCTGTTTCCATGACAAGGTTTATGTATAACATGGTAGTAAATGATCTGCAGCATTCAAAGTAGATCACACTGACTGAGGTAAGCCAGCTTTAGTTCACAGAGTCCTGATAGAAATTAAACATTTCTGGCCATATAGAAGCATTACTATCTGTAGCTAACATTCATCTCTTTTTTTTCCAAGAGATTCAGTCTAAAAAGGTTATAATGTCCAATATTTACCCCTATAACCACGGAGGACAATGAAGGATTTTGAATTCTGAGAGTACTTGGGGTCAAAGTCACTCGAAGGATCTGCAAGGGAAACGAGCAATCTCTACCTCCTTCTCCTCCTGCATGTGTGCTTTTCCACACACCAGAGCTGGCAGTGCCTGGGAAGCAGATTTTAAAGGAAGTGTTCCTACACAGGGGATCACCACACCAGTGTGGCCATGGAGGACCTAACGGGAATCCAGGTCAGGCTGATATTTTTCCTGGTGTTTGTGCTTATGCTAAGTAGCAACTCAAAGAGTAGAAGTGCAGTCACAAATCTGGGAGCTTCTTGGGAAGACAATGATGGCACCATTCCCATTTGGTACTAGACGTGACTTCAGCATTCAGAACTGAAAATGTGTCCAATGAAACAAACAAAATGCTCACTCCAAACCCACCACAAACATACAGATGTGAGTCACTACATCCTAATGCACTGAAAAGAAATCCCAAACATCAACCATAACCATCTAAACAAAGCAAAACCCAATACAACAACCCACAAAAAGAGAAAGCACATTGATTAAACTATGGAACATGATACAAAAATACTCATTTCCACCTACTAGGTAAGATTACTCATGTCTGCATGACTGTAACAACAAGCTATTTGTAGATATCAAAGGTTTACCAGAAAAGCAAGGTGATTTTTTCCGTAATTCTTAGGCATATTATTGGATTTGAGATATGAGGGAGCTTGGAGGGCAAGAAGAAAAAGACAAGAGATCATGTTCCTTTGAGCTACGGTTGGATGGTAACAGACTATTTCAAACAGCAATAAAGGAAAGGAGACTTGCATGCACCTTGCAGTATTTATGAACAGCTAGGCTCAAATATACTTCCTTATGCAAACAGGCGCTTGAATATGTAAATCAGCACTTACACAAACAGATCTCCATGTGTACAAATATTTTCCCATGAAAGCTGCTCCTTTCTTAAACCAAATCTGCTCCCATTCAAACCTATGGCAGAATTTCTTTTGACTTGAGAGGAAGCAGGAATAGAAACCCAACCTCTACAAAAACATTCTCAAGTTTGTTTAGGGTTTGTGTTCGGGTTTGTTTTGCCTTTGTTGTTTTCTTTAAAACAGACCTACATAGGGAATGAACCAGCAACTTGAAGATCATTCAGCAATTGAAACAGATTTTTGGGAAGTTATTTCTCCAAACTTTTCTCAACACAAGGCCAGTACAGTTTTCACGAGTGCTTATTTCCTGTAGCCTGTGCTCAGACTTACATTGCTGATGCACCCAAAGGCCCCAGGTTTGTCTATAAATTCAGAAACTGAGAGCACTTTGCATTTGGGATTCATTCACATTTTCATTCCAGAGAACAGACTTATCTTTTTACCATAAAAAACATCAGGTCCTTCCATAAGGAGTTTGACAGAATTCTGATGTGTCAACATACTGAAGCCCAAGAAGATAAAACTGTTTATTAATCCCATCTTTCCTTAAGCTCTGGACACGGAGACAAATTTGTTTCTGTGTTTCTTTTCTTATAATTCCAATTCCAATCAACATGGTTTTATTGGTGACTAAAAAGCATCCAGGAAAAGTGAGCCATAAAACACAACAATGCACTGGATTTCCCGTGGCTACTCGAGCCATTAAATGTTAGTTGAAGTGTGTAGGCAGTGAAATCATACCACCACTATCACTGCCTTGTGGGAGCAATAACCCTGGGTGGTCTGTAACACTACAGCTCCCAGCCCCGAGATAGGATGACGGTGTTGTTGAGAAGAGCCTATCTAGGACTGGAACTAGGCTGAGGCTTTTTGACCTCATAGATAAATAGGTTTTGTTGAAAGCTGCTCTATTATTTTTCAGATTAGCTTGGACTTGCATTTGGTTCATTCTCCGCCATGGGGGTGGGAGGGAGCGAGGCCTTGAGATATCCAATACATGTTTATCCAGCTGCGGTAGCTTGATTCCTAAAGTGTAACTGTCAACATCTCCGCTCCCTCATGCAAATCCAAATTTGTAAACAATCCCAATAATTCCTCCTCCCTGTTGTTGGTTTTAGTTTTGCATTCCTGGCTGAGCAGCCACAGTACTCGAAGCAAGGAGAGCAATGCTCATCAACCCTGTGCTGCCTGCGGTGGAAAAAAAATGTACCAAACCCACGGGCTCCCAGAACAGACTGTTCAATGTTAATTTTAAGTCTTGAAAAACAGTGCCAGTCTGACATCAGTGTGGTATTTTTTCCTATTTTCTAAATAATCAAGAGCAACTGTGTTGCCTTTTTTTTTTACATTTGATTCAGCGTCCATCCCTTGTGTAAACAGCCATAGAACATTTATCAATTTTTTTAAACTATGTAAACAGAATTGCACTTTGCAGGCATTTTCCTACCACTATAATTCATAAAATCAAATTTTGTTATCTAATTGTACAGAGTTTGCTTTTCCCAGCTAAACTATGCTGGAGCAGAGGGTCAGTAAACCTAGTTACAGAGGACATCCCCTCGCATCCCTGTATCGTGAACAAGCTGAACAGTACCATTTTTAACTTTTCATTAAAAAAAAAAAATCAGGAGGACTTAAAACACCATCACTGAAAACATGTAATTCCAGCCACAGTAAAGAGCTCTTTCTAGCATTTATTTAGTTTCAGCAAAGGCCTGATATTGCAAGTATTTATGCATGGGCTTAATGAGGAATAGCTTTAAAGAAATTAATGAGCCTAATGATCTGCCAAGACTAGCCTTGCATGTAAACATTTGTAGCACAAGGGATTAATAGCCTAAAAATTAGAGACAGCTCTCTTTAAATGTAATTTTTTTAAGATCTTGCTGTTAACACAAATAGTTCTTTAAGCAGTAAAATAAAGTATTATTTCTCATAGATTTTATGTCCCAAGATTGAAGTCCTCAGAGGATTCTCTCTAATGAATACAGTTTTTCCCTCCGCAAAAGCTAAAGTTCCCTTCCACTTTCTACCCAGCTATTTTCACATCACTTTAAGAACAACCAAATTTGGTTAGAAGTTGGCCCAAAACTTAGAAGTTATAAGGGGACTGATAAAGCAACAGCAAAAACCTGTTTCCGGCATGATTTCTTTAGAAAAAGACTAATGAATGCCAAGCAAGTCAAAAAACCCCCAAAAACCCAGCAAAACACCCACGCTGGACCTTATCAAACCCACAGCTGTAAAGGAGGTGTCTAGTCTGTACAAATGCAATTGGCAGGTGGAAACCTGAAATACAGATCCCTATCCTCATTTTCTCCATCATTTTTTTCTCTTCTAACATGTGATGATGAAGCAGTTTTATTAACTCTTTCTCCTCTCCCATCATCATAGCCTAGATGTTTCCACATATTTTTCTGGAGAAGACATACATTTTGGTTGGTCTAGCTGCCAAGCAGTCCCTCTAGAGCCCTAGAGGTCCTACACCCTCAGGTGGCTGCCCACACCTCAGGGACCACAGACACAGTGGCACCTTAATGCCACAAGTTGTTCTACTTGCTGCTATTCCCCAGATTTGCCATCTGACTAAAACTGCACAATCGTAACAGTAAATACCATATTGGCACAGATCACTACTGGGGGTCACATTTCCTCTCTCCCTGGTAAACACTGAAGTACCTACTGTGCACCAGGCACTGAAATTTGGTCCAGGTTCTCTAGACGTGTGAAGTTGAAAAAAAATCAGAAACAATTCTTCTGGGGAGCAGAGGTGGGATATTGCCTCCTCCTCCTCCTCCTCCTGCACTCACTGGGCTGTCCTTCAGCATTCAGGGGTGTGAAGGGCAAAACTTGATATGAAAAGCAATCACCTCAACCTGCCAGGTGAAAGCACCCAGATGTGTGTGACTCCAGCAAGGACAGCCCACGTGGCTGGTGCTGCCCTGCAGCCTGAGCCCCTTTCCATTTGCAGAATGTGAAGCCCCATGGAGTAGTGGCTGACGGACTCCACAGAGGAGGAAGGGATGGCATTGCAGAGGTTACAGCTTCTCCAGGTCCAAGTCTTCCAGAAAACAATCTGAAGCTGATCTGTTTATTCAGACATGCAAATCTGGACCATCCATTCTTCCAAGTAGTATTTTAATCTCTCATTCTTGTTCCTGAATTACTTTATTGTTGACACAAATACAAAAAGGAATTTAAATGATTTCTACAGCTGAAATTTTCAAATGACTATGTACAGTTGCAACTTCATACTCTGCTACCAGGCCCAACTTCCTGGCAGTATTTGCCACTACTAATCTAGAAAAACTCACTCATGGCACACCACATAAGTAACTTTCATGCGATTTCATCAATGATGCTTTACAGCACTGGCTGTACTTTGTAAACACAGAATAACACAAATAGCTTTAAAAGAAGCATTTAAAAATGGCAGAGTCTTGAAACACAGACTAAGCACACCATCATTTTTAGACCCGCTTTGCAAGCACCACGTCCCATCTTTACAGTTTGTCCCTCACATCTCCTGAGCATCAATATCTTCAAAGAATTCCGTGTATGCAGCGAGCCATGACCTCCACTTCCCGACACCAGCTCAGCCCACCATAACCGAGCTGGGCTTTCCTGAGGAGACTTCTGAAAAATGATAGATCTCTGTCAGATTAGCAGACCTATGAAAAAATTATTTCTATGCCATTTCCACCCACAGATGAGACTCTTGTGGTGCTCCCCTGCACATTGAGGGGACACAGCATGTTAGTGCGTGTGAGACTGTGGGCAGCTCCTCCAGACTGGACCATGTTGGAAAAACCCTTCCTGGAAATGCTTTGTCCCCCTCCTCATACACCTCCCTGCCCATGGGCAGCAGTGGGCACTGCCCAAATCCTGAGAGGGAGGATGGGCTCAGCCCCTGCCTCACGAGACTGATGAGGGCCCAGCAGGGTTAAAAAGATGAGCAGGGAACAGCAGCAACCTAAAGAACCTACATGTGCATGGACATGTGTCCTGGTCTGCATCCCATTAGTGACTATTTAAAATAAATAGAAATAACACATTCCAGTGACAACTGGACACCAGTCAGTCCTCAGTTTCTATCCCAAAAGGCCAAATGCTCATACATGAAAAACACATCCAAAAACAGGGTTACAGATCTTTTGGGGAACACATCCCAGTTTCCAAAAATAATTCTTAGAATCACAGAATGGTTTGGAAGGGACCTTTAAAGATCATCCAGACCAAGTCCCCTGCAATGTGCAGGGGCACCTTCAATGAGATCAGGAGTCTCGGAGCCCTGTCCAACCTGACCCCAGTGACTCCAAGGATGGGGCAGCCACCACCTCTTTGGGCTGCCTCTTCTGGTGTTTCACCACCTTCATCAGGAAAAATTTCTTCCTTGTATCCAGTCTGAAGTGACTATTTTTGTTTAAAACAATTACTCCTTGTTCAGCCACTACAGATGCTCTAAAAAGCCTATCCCCATCTTTCTTATAAGCCCTGTTTATGTATTGTAAGGTCACATAAGGTCTCCCTGAAGCCTTCTCTAAGCCTTCATACAAGGCAGGAATTTCTTTTAAAAACATCATTATTGTACTTATTAATGCAGCTACAAAAAAGTTGGGTTTCTATTTTGTAAATAAATACATTTGGCGGTTGCTTTCAGTGGGAAAAAAAAATTATTTTCTAGGTTCCTACAGATGTTTTCAGTGAAAATTTGGGATTTCAGTGCTGCATCACTTTTTTCTTGTAACACAAAGTGTCAGTGGTACAGCACAACATGTATTGCATTACAGTAGTTTAAATAATTATTTTTCTTAGGTTCCAAGGTTAGGCATATAATTACTTTATGAAAAGCTCCCAAGGTTTTAGAAGTTTAATAATTTCTATGCAAAATAAAATGTAAACATTGTCTTGTTCAGATATACATGAGAGTAATTTCATTTGTTTATATTTGCACTAATTTTTATTCAAAATAGCTGTGAAGTCTGTTGCACTGGGACAAAATCTAACCTAACATAGTGCTACGCATTCTGCCTAAGCAGTGGGGTAATAGAGTGTTCAATAGTACAGAAAGACCTTTAAAAGTTCATTAAAAATCATTAGCGTTTCTAAAGTTATATTCGTCTGAAGTAAGGGATTACTTACTATCTTGGATACTTTTGCTAATGCTCATTTTGGGGAGGGAATTCTATTAAGAAATTATTACAGAAGTCAAGAACTCTGAAAATGTTTTTCTATTTAGGACTTGGTAAATCAGCTAAATTTCCTTCAAAGCACATTTGTAGTGTCAGAGGTGGACAAAGGTCCCTTAACACCAGTGCTCCATCTGTGCATAGACGAATTCCTCCCTTCAGTCCTTTTCCAGGTTGAGGATTTTAAGCAGATAAGGCACTGTGTTGTCCTTGCCCACCGTGCCCCAAATGAGGGCCCTGCACTGCCCTGATCCCCCAGAGCAGACACCGAGCACAGCCAAAGGTGCAGTAAATGAAGAACCAGTGGGGCCAGGAGCAGCTCCAGCCACCCCGGACTCCTTAAGCAACCAGGCACCCTTCCACCAAACAAATCAAGGGGGTGGATTCCACTTACTCCAGAGCAAGGATTGAATTCCTCTGATCCACAGTGAGGGCACTGACCTGCTCCTGCCTCCCTCTCCTGTCCCAGGAGGGTGCAATGCCTGAGCTCCAGCTACCCTGAACTCTTGCCAGGCCGTAGTTGTTCAGCCTGATCTAGGCACACAGCACACTGGCAAACTGGAACATCTATTTACTGAAGTAAGCCACAAAACAGAGGAGAGTTTGTTCACTTGCTTAATGTGAAGTTTCAAACTGGCCTCAAGTCTGAGCTATTTAGAAAAGAGTTCTCTGGGTTTCAATAATTCACATGGGGAGATTGATAGATAGATGAAAACCACATAGGTGTCATCAGCTCTTCCCCCTCCATCGCTCTGCCTGCAGAGAATTAAACAATGGGAAGAGAAGGATGAAGAGGACAGGAAGAACAGTACAGTAGCACTGTAGATTTTTACTTTAACCTAAGTTCGTACCAAAAAACTCCACCACAGTGCTCCTGTTATGCTAAAAGTACACATATGCCAAGAAACAAAGAAAAGCTGCATGACTGTGTTTGTCCCTCAACAAAAAAGCAGTGCTTCTCTTACCCTACAAAGTTTTGCCCTTATACCTTCCCTTTATTTTCATTATAATCTTTGTCTCCCTGCAATGTCTGAGATTTCTTTTTAATCTTTCAATTACTCCCCAATATCCATTGTCCCAACCCTCTACACTCCTCCTGCTTTACATGCAGCCCATGTCCTGCAAGCATGTAAGGAGGCCAAATACTAGGCATCTTGGCACAAGCTAGTACTTTACACCTATTCACAAAGAGAAAACATTCCTCTTTTCTTAAAGAAAAAGAAAAAATAAAAAGAAGAGGGAGCAGAGCTCCAGCAAGTACTCATAGCAAAGAGATGAAGTAATGTTTACACTCACCATTTCTAAAACATGTCTGGTCCTTTAATAACGACTTGTCAAAGCTGAAAATCAAGAGCGGCCACCAATACAGTAGATCTATTATTAATTATTATGCACACTGTAGCTGTTTCCTTAGCTCCTGTAACTGTCTCTCGTGCTGGCTGCCTCAGGTCCTCAGAGCATGAGGGTTTCTGCAGCTGAGGCATAGCCTGGTGCAGGGCAAGGGCTGCACCTGGGCTGGTCGCACGTCCATAACCAGCACTGCAACACAGCAGCACCTGAGAGCCCCTCAAAGTCCTCTACTAGTTTAGTCTCAGACCCAGATCCTCAGAGTTGCCAGGCAGAGAGCAGAGGGGCCAGTAGAGGAGCAGGTTTGGAGAAGGGGTGTCCAACAGGAGAGAGCAGGTGGCAAGAGTGGCTCAGCCAGGAAGGGGTGATGCCAAGCACAGAGCAGGAGCAGCATCTGCTTCAAGTAAGGCTCAACTGCTAAATGAGGTTTGGATCCTCCACCTCGGACTGGTGTTGGGTGCAGACATCCTCCCTGAGGCCCTGACCCGAACACTGTGCCCTGGGGATGAGGAGAACACGGCTCCCTGTGTCCCCTCTCAGCAGCAGGCGGCTCCAGGGAGGCAGCATGCACAGAGCAGCTCTGCCAGGCTCCAGCTTGGCATGCACTGGGGAATTTTTTCTCCCTCTATCCTACTCTGCCAACAAAGCTACCACAAGCAGCAAGCCAGAGAAAGATCTTTGTCCCAAAGCATGAGGGTTTTACCGTCAAAGTACCCTTTTATTTCAGAATTCCTTCTCATGAATGAGTAAGTCACCTGCTATCAAGTCATGAGCTGTATTTAGGGGAGAATAAGCACTGTGTTATTTCTCAAGATTTAACAATTTTTGAACTTACAAAAAATTCTCATTACCATCTTAATATTTTATTATTCTTTTTAAAATCAGAAATGTAGCACACATGAGCCTGGTTAAGGCCTCCCGTGGGCATGGGCAGCAGTAGCTCCTTGACTTGCACAGCTGAGGGTGACATGCTCTAGGCATGATGAAAAGCAACCTAATAAGTGTAAAATTGCTCAGGTAGGAAACCTGCAATACAAATATTTTGCCAGTGCCTATTTGTCCTTTTTCAGCTCACCAAATCAACAGAAATGATAATATTTGATATTGTCTCACCCTCCTACAAATTAAGGCAGGTCTAGCCTCCTTTCTGAAGAATTTACAGTGCAACCAGTAGTTACGTAACTCCTTTTTATTTTTTAACATCATCAAAACACACACCAGTTACCTTTTGACATAAAGGGCCATTCATGAACACAGATGAGTACAATTAATTTATTTAATGACCAAATCCATACCACATCAGAATAATGCCAGCTCACACATTTCCACAAGTCCACCCTCCCAGGCAAATTTATTCATTCTCATGAACACTCAGACCAACAGGACAGCCATTTTTTCTCAGAAGAGGGGGAAAAAGCCCCAACACATACCTGGGAGCAACAAGACCTCTGTGAGGAAGGTGAGCCAGGAGCCAAGCAAGGCAGGCAGGGACCTCCCAAACAGACAATACAGTCCCACAGCCTCTGAGCAAGCAGAGCAGATCCAGGAGCATTAACCAGGGTCAGCCACACTCCTGCACTCACTGGGCAAGTCTGCAGTGATGAGGAAAGTCCAAGCTCAGGCCAGGAAGCCAAGGCAAGGTTGGGGTCAGCCTGGCACACAGTCAGGTACAGGCACACACACAGTGTAGCTCAAGCAGGGATCTGAGCTTAAACATGACTCCTAAATAAAGGGAGAAAGGCCTCCAAAAGACTTCTCACATCTTTTTTTTCACGTCAGTCTGACCACAGTTACACAGCTGCCCCATATCAGAGCTGGCCTTGATGACAGCTGGGGGATGGGGTAGAGGCTGTCGACTCTGTTGCTGCACTGGACACCTGAAATGCACCTGCTGCAAGCCCACAGTCACAGAGCCATCTCATCCTTCTCTCCTGCTCCATCATACCCACAACTGTGCCTCTCACATGAAGATTTTTTAAGCAGGATAGCTTTTACATTTATATTGCATACCAACTGGCTGATTTTTTGAAAGCTATGTGACTGGTGCAACAAATCTGAACAGGAGTTTATCAAATACACTGAAGGCATTGCTCTATGTACTTTAAGTTGGGTATATGTGCACGTTAAAGGGCAAATCTATGAAAGAAGAATTTGGCCAACTGACATCAATGGGTATTGTGGGCAAATATAAACAGGATTAGCTACTAACAATTAAAAAATAAAGACAGCGCTAATATTTGAATATGAAAGATATATTTTTAATATCAGCCTCAGTTAAAAAATAAACAAACCAACCAACCACTAGTTTTTGCTACTCAAGTCCATGTATGCAAAGTTCAGTTGTGTTGTCCTGTACAATCACCCTTTGTAAGGGCCTGTGCTCCACAAACACATGGAAGTGTTGGAGAAAGCCAGCAGTTACACCTTGACTTTTACAAAAACCACAACCATACCCTCAAACGTCTACTAGGAAAAAAGCAACGTTGAGAATAAGCCAGGTTTTAGTCTCAGGTCAGGCTAAGAAAGGTGTCTCCTCCAGCACAGCCCCAGGCTGGCACTGCCTGAACACAGCTGTGAGAGAGGGAGGCAATGCCCAGGTGATGCAAACCAGTCAAAATCAGGGACCAGCCTTGCATTTTCATTTGCCCTTGGCAGCAAATTGAAATCTGAAACATGCTACTTGGAAGATATTTCTGCCTCCTCCTATTTTCTCATATTGAAGGAGGTTTTTTGTTCAAAGAACACGGACTTTGTTCAAACCTGACATTTCTGCAAAGCTCTACATTGTTGTGGTCTTGAAAAGAAATAGTTTTACAAGTTAAAAGAAGAGATTGCTTGCCAACTGGGATTTATTATTATGTGTTTTCAAAAATATTGTCTGACAGAGTGCCGATAGGCTTGTGGCTATGAGAACTGAATAGTTCCTATAAATGATACAGATGACCCTACAGGGAGTGCACTGCTCCAGGATAGGTACCAGTTTTCATAGTCACACTGACATCTGAAGACCTACTTGAAATTATAATCTCATTAAAGGTTTTCTACCACTGTTCTTCACTTAACAACTCTGTGTTATTAAACTGTTGAGCACACCAAGGGAGTGAATTTAAAATAAGTAGTGGATGTCATGTGTCACATTCAACTGCTTATTAGCTGGCACTCAAAAACCTTTCCTGGCTAAGCCTTTACTCAGGATAAACCTCGGAATCTTAAGTTCCCCCATAACCACATCCTGCAGTTACAGCTTTCCTGCAAGCAGGGCAGAGGATGAGAGTGGCATGAGAGGCTGTGCTGCCCTTCTGCTCTAAATCCAACTCTCATGTTCACTTTTCCTCCTCCTGCCTGGGCAGGACTTGCTCCTTTCTGTTCACATTTTTCACAGTGCACATTTTCTGTTGTTTAACTACAGCCTCTCTATCAGTAAAAGTTCTGGCATTTTTGATTGTACATGATAACTAAAGAGCCCACCAAGATTTAAGGACAAAATGTATTGAATTACCTCAGACAATTTCAAGACTTCAAGAGTGGTGATACAAGTTTTCCCTCACACTACACTTTTATAATTATAGGCAGTCAGATAAAGATCACAGAGAGCCTTCCTGCTGCTCCTACTCGCGAGGTGTCAGGTTCAGCACAGCTCTGGAGCTGCCACTACACAGGGACAAACACTCCTGAAACTTTGAAGCAGGCACTCATGAAATGCCTCTTTCCAAAACAAGACTCATTCCTGCAGTTTGCAGGTACAATGGGCAAAACATCAGTTTACCCTGAGTAAAAAAATACTGTTTGTTTGGTTTTAAACCAACCTACCTTGTATCAGTTTACAAGCAAAACAAGCTCTACTAGCAAGTGTTTTTGTTAGTACAGTTATGTCTGCAGGCTGACCTTTGCTTGCATAGGGCCTGACTTGAAGAGAACAATAAAAGCCTTCTACAGTCACCATTGTGGGGGGAGAACTTTAATTCAGTGGAATAATATAGAAGTTTGCATTCTTTAATCATATGATTCAATATACAAAGCAGACTGTATTTCAAAATGCTCCAGAATTGTGCAGGCCAAAAATAGAAACCTCAACTGGTAACATCTGAAGTCCTTTATGTTAATGTATGGTCACCTTTCAGCTGACAAACATCTACCATCAATGTCGGCTGTTCAAGAGCTGGCAGACTGAAAAAAAAACCCCAGAAAATAAGCATCACACTAACCCAGAGGTGAAGACTTACAAGAACAAAAATTTAGTATTTAGTCTTTGTTTGCCATTTAACTGCTGAGAAAGATTCCTGGTATGAACATAATTTCTAGTATGTCAGTGGGATGTACAGATTGCTGCACCATGTTATACTTTAAAGAGAATTTGTGAACAGGGGAAGGACTAGGGGGTGAGGGGAGTTAGGTTGCTATTTTTTAGAAAAAGAGCGATTTCGTTTTAATACCACAGTCTCTGAAAGACAATGAATGTGTGATTGCTAATAAAAAGCTTTGGTTCAAGGACTAGAGCAAAGGTGATCTCATGAGAACAGAGGTTACCGAGTCCATAAATAACACCCTGCTGCTTCTAAACATCAATGCTGCAGCAAGGCTGGATGGCATCTCTCATTTTTCTCAAATCTATTTTGCTGTGTGTTTGGTAAAAGAAACCCTTTGGAAAAGCATTAACAACAAAGCCAAACTCATATTTGCATTGTAACAGGAAAAAAAAAAACCTATTATTTTTTAAAATGTTATGCCTTTTTCCTCCCAAAAGTGTAAATCAAAATGATTTTTGGAAGAATTTGGTCTTTTGTTTCCAGGTACTGTATATACAAATAAAGTTTAAAAAATCCACAGGTCCCTGCCAGATATTAAGTTCACAGATGGTTTTGATAAAACTAGGCCCAATCTCTAACACACACACTCGCTCAGTACCAGCCTGGCTCCTAACAGATCTTTATCTTTTAGGTTTGAAAGCCCTTTGGTGTGCATTTTGTACACAGGGAAACACATGGCTCCATGAGACATTCAAGGGCACAGTGGTGGTGATCCCACCTTCCAGCTGGCACTGGGACCATCTTGCTGGTCTGCTCTTGCACAGGGAAACACCTCATATCACTGTCACCACAGCTCACTGGGACTAGTCCACTTGTTTCCTCAAGCACTTTTGAAGATGCAGCCTGTTTACTCCTTCTATGGAAAGATAAGCTTCTTTAGAGCTCCCTCTGTTGTAAAACAGAAGGAAAAAAAATTAAATTTTCATTTGCAGCAATTTCCACAAGGTCTGATCATTTTTATATAGGAGAGGAATCATTTTTATATAGTTATAAGATAAGAAGCTAAGATTAAATTAAATTATCTCAGGTGTTAGTAACCACAGGGGAATATGGAATTTTTGTGTTTAAAAAAAAAAAGAGACAGAGAGAGAGATTCGATGCTCTCAGCATTGGTTCATTTGGGTTTTATTTCCACAAATTGAAAAAAAAAAACCTTTTCCCAGCAGCAGACTCTGACCATACTGGGATAAGCTCATCTTTAGTGTTACATTCATTGTTTGTGGGTCACAGTAGGGTGCATATGACCCTATGTTTGACATGGGTGGCTAATTCAGAGTAAGAATTTGAGTGAAGTGTTAGCAAAGTCCTGAGAACACCACAGGTACGCACAATGAGTGCACTGAAATGATCGAGTAAGCCAAGCCAGAAGGACAAGACCCAGTTGTGATAGTAATTGATGTGACATTTTAAAAGGACCACAAGATATCTAATTCTGTACTAAAGGCAAGAGAACAGAGACATCACCTTGAATGTGAAAGTAGTTACAGCATACCTAGCAGCTGACCATAAAAAAAACAACTGGATTGAAGATATTTACTATGTAATGTACATTGATACAGAGTTTTTGAACCTTGGAATTTTAAAAAATTGTAATTTTATGTGGATTTATGCCATGCACAGAGATTAATCATTTTACTCTTTCAAACCTACCTTCTGTGTTGGCACGTTTAAGTTTCACTTGCATGTACAGAAATCCAGCTCAGCTGTGCTCAGCTCTTGTTTCTCCCTCTGTTCATCAGGCAGGCTTCCCTACCAAGCAGAGAGCTGGACCCACCCCATCCCAAATATTGCCTTCTACCCATTTTCTCTCTCGAAAACAAGGAAGACCTACCAGTATCACCACTTTTCCTATGAGTGGGACAAGGGGCAGGCACACTTTCAATTTAGAGCCGTTAAATTGAACACCACCATGTATCCATTCAAAACTTTAAGTTAGCTATTCCATTTTTTCTGGATTTAATGTCTGCTGAGCTGTTATCACACAGAGTTAAGATGGTAAAAGGGGAACTGGTACTCTCACTCACTACTCCCTCATGGCCACAGTAAAGGCAGGCAGAATAGCTGTGTGACACCATGGGGCTGTCCCAGCTCTTGGTGCAACACACAGGGACACTGCGCATCAGAGCAGGGTCCTGCAAGCACAGGGGGCTGGGGGCTGAGGGTGTTCTCAAGTACACTTCGTTATATGGCAGGGTCACCATTCACAGGTCACTCTTTCTTTCACCTTCCACTACAAGCTCAGGGTTCAAAGTCACTCAAACAGTTCCCATTCTCTGATGAGAGACCATTAGCCCAGCCCCACTCTGCCTCTGGGAAGCACTGGGGGCAGAACCCCAAGAACTGGCTGCTGGGGCCACACATGATCTGTACAAATGAAAAAGCAAAGGCCAACACAGAAGCAGTCTCTGTTTCTCCAGAAAGGATGACTCTGGAGATCACAATGGCTCTTCCAGCTCCCTGAGTGTCCCGCCCTGGCCTGTGAGTGCCCCTCAGCAGTGGTGCATCGCCACTGCCACACAACAAGCCAGTGGAGCAAAAAGAAACCCTTGCTGTCCCCACGGGGCCAAATTTGACTGGAAAACCAGCATTAACATTTCTGGTACCCCCAGGGCAACACAAGCATGTTTTTAACAGGGAAACAATTACCACATCAGAGAGCAGAGTGCAAATTAGCATAAGGTGCAGCTTGATTTTTTAACCAGGAATCCAGTAACATTATATAGCAAGAGTCACATCACCAAAAACCATCCTGCTTGATTAAGTGATAGGGACATAGCAAAGCTGTAAAAAAGGCAGCCAAATCTTTGCTCTGAAAGCAGCTCATGCTTCAGGTTCCACCACTGCTGTGCAGCCCTGCTGCTGCTGCATCGCTGTGGCTGATGCATTCCTGGGCACCTCCATAACTCAGGTGAAAGACACGGGAAATGAGGTGAATGCAAACATTGTGGAGAGGGTTGAGATTTTTTTCTCTTTGCCTTGGAAGACACACAAATAGCTGAAGGCTGGAGGTCACTGCAGCCCCCCAGCAAGTCTTTGTAATAATAGACAGCAATCTCCAGGTCTGCAGGTGATAAGCTATCGTTTTTCAGAAATATTTTGTATGCCTCCTGCTGAGCTTTTCTGGCATTCAAGGGGCAGATCAATATTTGGTATTTTCACTGCACTTGAGGTGCTATTGTTCTTTGTATCTGAAAACAGAGTAACTGTTCAGATGTTTATAAAGGTAGCCAGGGTAGCATCAGAAGGAATGCGAACCAGAAAAAAAGCTAAAATATATTAAAACATGTAAAAAAATCTTCAAGCTCAGGTTAGTCCAAAGGTCCTACCAAAACAAAGAAACTATTTATTTCTTGAGCAACACATAGAGGAACTGTCAAGTGTCCACAACTAAGAGCTACTGATTAGTGAAATTATGTCTAAAAAGTGGAGGTGAATGCAAAACCAAGACTGTAATAACGGTTTGGGATTTTTTTACATCTTCAAGGCAGTATTATTAGAACAGTGTTTTTGTAAATTGAAGAACAAGTGTAGGCTCACATATTTCCCATTACATAGCTAAGGGACTTCGGGGATTTCTCTCACTTTTGAATGAATGAAGCCTCTGCCAGGTTACATTTCTATTTGCATGTGACATGTTTCGTAGAGAGAAGGATCAACAATGTTTGTCTATCAGTTTTTATCATACTTCATGATACGTTTTCTTCACATGCTGTTAGAAAAAGCACCCATGTTTCCATCAATTAAAAAGCCACATTGTTGGGAAAAAAGACTCAAAACAAAGCACCAAACCCAAGGCAAGCAAGAGAGTCTGCACATGCCAAGGCAGTCATTGAACTGTGCCGTACTGTCTGAGCTTTGCAGACAACAGAGACACCAAAAACATCTCTATTTTTTCACTAATGTGTAGTCGCTACAGCAACAATGCTGCCACCTTGTCAGGCAGCAGCCACCACTCAGGCTCACACTTTCCCATGGCATCAAAGGCAAACTGGCCTTCATTCTAGTCAGCAGGAGCTTAATTATTTTAGAGATGTGGCAGAATGACATATAACCATATATAAGAATGGTTACAGGCTGCAGATCTGTGGTATAGCAAGTATGCAACTTTAGCAGCCAGCCTTCAGCCTCGGGATCCAGTCTAGCTCAGTCTCCTGTCTCCTATACATCCTGTTCTTTACAGCACAGCAGGAATGAGGCTAAAACCTCAGTTCTGAAGACCACAATTGCAATAGATGGTTAACAGGGAAATTAATATGTAGGTATTACATCATCCCATACCTTTTTCTGCCTACTTTCAGCTCTATAGCACATGGAAACACAAGGGTAAAACACAGTATAAGGGGATTAAGTTGTTTATCAGAGGCTGCACCACCAACAACTCAGTCTCATCATACCACGGGCACCAAAGGCTGAGGCCTTTAGGGCTTTCCAGCCTTGACCCTGCACCTGATGTAAGAGCTGCTGTTCTCTACAGCAAGTCAGTGAAGAGCCCAGAATGAGACCCCTCAGTTATGCAGCTGAGAGCTGCATTTTGTGGTACTGACCCCTGTGGAGGAAACCGCTGTTCATTCTCTTGAGGTCTCTTGCATGTTGGAGGTGATCAACAGGCAAACACACCGCACAACACCACTCTGCAACCATCAGTCCATAGCCAATTCATTGATGGGTCCACAAATACAATTGTAAATGGAGACTCATCATTAATTAACTTGTATTGTTAATGGGGTTGCACAGGGTTGGTTCTTGACACTGGGTTTTTTTGGTATCTTTACATATAACCTGGAAAAAAATTACAAACCATTTGGATAGTAAATCCACTGCTGACACATCTGTTTGAGAATGGTAAATAGTACTAAGAGCAGGGCTCCAGGACAGAGGTGGCTTGATAGACTGGCTGTATGCACTGCAGAAAGTCAGATGTAAGTCTGCATTATTCCTGAAAATCACAGGCCATAACTCCCCCTTGATGAGGTGGTCTGCAGGGAAAGCACGAACCAACCTTAGCACCACATGAAATACCATGGCCAAAATGACTTGCCCCATCCCCAGGTCACTAAGTGGAAACATTGGGTAAAGCAGAGACGACACATTCCTGCTGCATGTTCTTTTGGTGTAAACCCTGAAACAAACACCATGGTTCTGATACCTTTAATTCAAGTAGGAAATTTAAAAAAGGAGAGAAGCATCAGAGTTATGAGACAATGTCAAGTCCCGCAAGAGACC
This sequence comes from Grallaria varia, assembly GCA_013396735.1. Classification (NCBI taxonomy): domain Eukaryota; kingdom Metazoa; phylum Chordata; class Aves; order Passeriformes; family Formicariidae; genus Grallaria; species Grallaria varia. The sequence goes on from VWZG01006903.1 coordinate 185,894, forward strand.
ATGTGAGAGGCGGAGGGCCTGCTCAGTTTGGTCCTGTCTGATTTGAATGTGCTCTTTTAATGTTAAAGAGACTGTGCTTATTGCACCATATTTGTTGCCCAAAATAAGCTAGGAAACTGTATATATTTCTCCCTTTTTACATACATCTTTTTAGGACTTGTAGTGGAAGGGGGAAAATTGATGCCTTTTCCCTGAAGCAGTAAATATTATAGTCAGGGTATTAATGTTCTTTATGATATCACACACCTTTGATGCACAGAGCTAGGCAAAACTTTTAATTCTGATCATATTGTTAAGGAACAATATGGTTTGTCTTTTTGTGTACTGCAGTGCAGTTTGCTTTCCAGTTAATCTGGGAATGTCACATAACGAGTTCCATGCTAATGCGAGGATCTAAGAGCAGAATGACGCTCTCACGCCAAATCTCTTCCAGTGGGACACAGTTTACAGCTTTTGATCTTCATATAAGCTTAATGGTTTGAAGTTTGTTATAGGGTGTGTTCTGCAACCTTCAGTCTGTAGAGACACATGAAGCAGGTGTTCTGAAGACCGTTCTAGACTTTTCAAACAGAAAAAAACAATGGTGGCAGCAGGCAAAGCTTGATGAAAACATGATTTCTGCTAATCTTGTGGTCCTACCTACACAAGCAGAACAGCATTGTGACGTTAACTGTGATACCAAGTCCTTCAGAACATTTCAGCAAGCTGTCTAATTGTTTCTATATCCATTCAGGTCAGGAGGAAACAGTTTCTTTAATCCACAACAGAGAGTGGGATCAGCTAACACTAGCAAGGCTCCTGGAGACGGTATATGTTGGGTAATGAAGATAAAGGCAAAGAATTTACTTCTCATAAAGGGAGTTCCCTTTGCAATGCTGTGAGAAACACAAAGAAATCCTGTTTTGACTAGTTAATTGAGCAAACATTCCATCCTGCCCTAAAATATGCTTGCTATGCTTTTTCAGATTTTTTTTTTTCAGAATCGTATCACTCCTTAGCATGTTCATGTCTCCACCAGTCTGAGGAACAACTGTCTGTTCCAGTGCCTGGGGCTCACCTGCTGCTCCCCCACTGCTGTCAGGATGGATTTCTTTATAGAGCTTGTTGGCCACAGCAAATCATCTCACACTTTGGCAAAGGGAAGACTTTAACATGTAAGCACCAGATTGGTTGTGCTGCACACTCCCCCCAGCTTCGCCCTCCCTGGACTGCTCTCCAGTGCAGTTTAGGGCAGCTGCCAGCCCTGCTTTGCTCCCACCTCTCCCAGAGGTGCTGGCTGAGCACTTTTGCACTGGGTGCTTCTCCAGCCGTTCCAGACTGCCCTTCTGTCCTCCTCCAGATGAAACCAAATCACTGGCAAAACTCCTCACAAGTCTTCTCTCATCTCTCTGGGGCTCTGGCTCATCCCCCTCTCCTTGCTGTGCTTTTCCACTACACACAAGGCCCTTCACCATCTTCCTGGCCTGGCCCCTGTGGTGACCCTGCTGTCCCTGTCCTGTGCCACCCTGTGCCTGCATTCCCCATGCCCTCCCAGCAGCACTGTATCCCCACAGACATGCCAGGCCTGCACCACGTTGCCAGGCTCTCTGTTTTCTGTACTGTACTATTGACATGTTTTCAGCCTCATGCAAAGCTCGTTCAACCAACAGAAAGAGCTGCTTTGACTCTAATGGGTTCCAAATGAAGACTTTAGACTATGTCTCCACAGCAGCACAGAAATAACAACAGTGTTGTGCAGAGATACCCAAGCCAGCTTTAAACTAATTAGGCTGGATCCCATAACCATCTAATCATACAGGGAGCTCAGTGCCGGGTAATTTACCCTAATGAGACTGTAAGCTTGTCAAAGGAGAAAGCCTGTGTTTGCTTCAGTCCAGTTCCAATTTAACATCACACTGCCCTTTAAGAAACACCTACTACTATTTAAAATCAAAACAGCATATGTCAAGATAATCTCTCTTTGTGTAGTAATGCGACTACACAGAGCAATGAAACATGTCTAAAACAAATGTTTAAAACTTTCAATGCCTCATGGTCACTTTTCTCCTCTCTCATCTGCCTTCTGCACACGAAGCAAATGTTGCACGTACCTATAAAACAAACATTTTACAAAAAGACAGGAAATGCAGCGTACAAGACATTATGTGATTTATCTATCAACTTATTAAGGGGAGAAAAAGTACCACAGTACACACAGAGACTGCTATACCTTTCCATGTAAAAAATGTATGCATTGGTGAGTATTATTATGATCTTTCAAAATGCCCAAATAAAACACACAACTCTCCAGACAAAAGCAAAAGTTTCCCCTTGGAAGCCAGAGATTATAATACCTGCAGTCCTCAGGCACAGGAAAACCTGCTAAATTCCATGTAAGAAAAAAAGCAATTTCCTATATTTCAGCATCTACTCCAAAATCCAATTATGCAAAGCCTACAGCTTACATTTTGCTTCAAAATGTTATTTTCTGTCTTACATTTGGACATAATTTTCTGAATTTTTTCCTCCACTCTGATATAAGGAAAACTTTGATTCTGTTTAAAGTCCATACACAAGCATCCTTGTCATGTCTATTCTGCCACAATTGTCTAAAACAAGTGCCCACATTTCTGAAAGGAGATGCCTGACTTCTTACAGTGCTTTTCATTCAGCAGCCACTGCTGGAGCCAAAGGTATCTCCATACTCTTAAAAAGCAGCCAGTGTAAGCGGCAGCCTAAACATGGATTTGAGAGTCTAAGTTTGGGTTTCCAGTTTTGAAAGGCGTTATTTGAATTTACTAAGTAGTCCCTAAACCAAATACCATGTGTACACCACAAAAGTCTTAATTCTTGAGAGCAAAGCAGAAGAGGAAGGCAGAGCATTGGAGGAACGTATAGGAGCACCATCCATATGATCCTGTTAGGCCTGAGAAGATCAACAGCTGGCCCTGCAAAAATCCCATCTCTGAAACAGCACGCTGTGGGCAAAGGCAGACATGGGTACCAGAGTGCTGGCAGATGCAGGAGACCTCTGGGATTATGTTGTGCTTTTTGATTTTGTTACCTGAACTCTTTTGGTGCCTTCCCAAAACTCCTTCCTTTCCTTCAATGTGAAGACAAGGGTAAGCTCTAAACTGAGAATATTTCTGAGTTTTCCACAAAATTTAGGAAGACAAAGTTACAGCCTAGCTAGAGGCTTAAAAAAATTCCCTCTCATGCCTCAAACAAAGTGGATTTTGCAAGCAACTGCTAGAGGTGAAACCCTCCTCTGAAAGTGCTCCTTTTCCTCCAGGGGAGACCCAATGCAGGTTGCCGATTTTGGACTTTTTGCTCCTCACTGACCACAGATTCTCTGATCAGTGAGAGCCAAAACTTCAAAAAAGCAAAAAACAGGATGTGCTGAAGAAATGCCTGCTAAGACTCAAACATTTCTCCAAATTTATGCTTCTCCATTCTCACTGTCCAACAGAAATTACTCCTATATAGGCCCATGGCCAGCTGATCCTTGTTTTTTAAACTATGAAAACTCCATATTTTTTTCAAGTTGCAAATAGTAAGCTTTCATTTAAAATTTTCTGGAGAGAATTGCTCAAATATTTCAGAAAGCTTATCCTAAAGATTTAAATCCTGTATTTTGTCAGAGTTGTACACAACTTCACAAAATTGAGACTTGCATCTATTTTTCAAATCCCATCCACGAGGTACTTCTGTATTTTTAAAATAAAGAAATAAAAGGAAAAAATACAATTTGTTTTCTGAAATCTTGAATCATTGTCAAGATCTTAAATAAAGTTAATGATTGTCTGTCTCCATAATTAACATATTAGGTGATGTGCCTCATTTCACCTAATGTTATTGTTTTACTTCCGAGGGAGAAGTTTAAGAGTGCCGAAATATAATTCTGATTTGCTAAAAAATGTTTTGTTTTTCCCCAGTCACACAAACATAAGGTATTAGAGAACAGTTTAAATCATCAAATTACAATTACATCAAATAGAGCTAGTAAGGGACTTTAAATACAGATAAGGAAAAAATATAAACAGGGATTTTGGGGGCAGGGGGTGGTTTAAGGAGAAATTATCCCATGATGAGATGAACTATATTTTGCATAGAGTCAAAATGCAGTGGATTGGCAGAGCAAGGTATGTTGTAGACCTGACAGGCTGTAACAGACATATTTCCTACTCCAAGTGAATCCTAGCAAATATAGCCCTTGACCAGGGAACTGATCTGCCCAATCAAGCCACTATTTGCACAAAGAAATGCAAAGAAATACTTACAGGGCTCTATGCCAACTGAAAGTGCCACCTTTGTGGGTGAGATCGCAGGATCAAGAACATGCAAACCAAGTTTAAGTGTTGTCAATGTTGGTTTCTTGCTACAATGACAGACTTAATAAAATTAGATTAAGTTACATAGCACAGCTTGACATGAAATCTAATTAGGAAAGTCAAAAATTGCAAGCATTTAGTAGTTTGCTTCTGTAGAAATAGAAAATTCACTTCAAAATGGAATACAAGTAATCTCTACTGCCAGCATTAAGACAGTGATATCTATTGTCCTTGTAAAGCCTTCATTTATACCAGTGACATTACTGTTCTGTTTTGAGTCTAGAGTTAATACTGCAGCTTAAGTGTACTTTGAACTATATCAACACTTGAAGAGAGATAAACACCTTATTGAGAGAGAAAAGGCAAGATGATGAAAGCAGCAATCATATAGCTTGACTCCAGACTGAGCTCAAACTGTGGGGGAAAATACAGTCAATTCCCTGGAAATGTAATGACATAGTGGGTATCCTCACCTCTAGCATGCAATTTTGCTCATCACCTGGAATTGTGTCAGCCTCTGCAGACTTCTCATAACCTTCCTGTGGGTATGACAAAAGGCTGTTGGGTGCTGTGTGGCAGAACCACCTCCATGGCTGCACAGGAGAGCACAGCTCCATGGCTGCACAGGAGAGCACAGCTCCCTGCTGCCTGCCCCGTGGTGGCCACAGGGCACCTGAAGACAGGACCTGGCACGGCTGCTCTCCCTTCCCCAGCAACCCTGCATGCTCCCAGAGCTCAAATAAACACTGGGACTCACTGCAAGGCAGGGCTGTCCTGTGCCATCCACACTTCCCTGGCATTGTGTGGAAGTTGACTCCCTGCTGCCCCAATAGATGTGATAAATGTTTGGAAATAAGACACTCGTGTCTCTTTGCTCTCATCCCCTGTCTGTCCCAAATGAATGCTGCAGATTAACATGGAGAACCCTCTGAGCAAAGCATGGACCAGATGACCCAGAATACGACACTAGACTTTGATAGTGTTCTTTTGCATTTTTAAATATTCATACCGAGTTCAAAATTAGACTTTTTTTCCATGGTGGTATTCCCAAACACATTTTTGAGAATTTTCTGAAACTCTGTAAAAACAATCCTAGAATATCTACTTTCTACCCCAATGTAAGTTGGGGTTGCAGTCTCTCCAGGGACAGACCTTCGCAGAGTCCTTCTGTATCTATTATTCTACTACATACAGCCTTGTTTTATACACTGACTCCCCCATAAAAGGTAAGAGGAGACTACTCTATGTTTGAGCAGGAATTTTCTAGTGGGCATTCCTAGACTTTGCAGGAAGGAGCAATGCTACTCATTTAAAGTCCTGAAAGACCTGATGTCTGATCTACAAAACACTCTGCTTCTGGAAATTCTGTCTTCTTCAAAAATAATATAAATGTACCTGATTTCTACAGCCAGGAGATCCAATTGAATTTTTCTTAAATTGTGTTCTCAAAATTCTAGATCAAATAATTACATTCTTCCTTCCCCAAATTCCCTTTTCTGGGTTAATTTCTAACTCAACACTGTTTCAGTGGAGGATGATCTACTGTTAAACAAAAGCATATAGTTTGCTGTATAGAATTAATTTTAAATGCCTCTCAGCTCTTTCCCCACAAACCACCTCAAGTAACAAATTTACCTTCACATGGACACTGATGACAGCACTTTGCCATCCACCCATTCCTTCAGTTCTGCCTATCAGGGACCAAGGACTATAGTTTGTTATGATGAAGATTTTAAAAATAACTAGAGCTAGCAGGTGCTGAATGTGACTATTGTAGAGTGAACGCTCAACAACTTCAGAAACCATCCCCAAACTTACACAGAGACATGACAGACCTGCCACTGGATAAGGCACATCTATACAAGGCTTTAGTGCACCGCCACCAGCTGCATGTTTACCAAATCCTGCTTTCCTTGAAAACCCTGTAGCTTTCCCGATCTGAAGTCTCATTAATTAGTGTTCGGAATTCCCTTCCCAGGCCCCAGGGAGCAGAGGGAGCCCATTTGGCACCCAGCATTACCACCTAGTGGACACGGGCTGTGTTCCCGCGGCTCCACTCCAGCCCTGCCATCCTCATCCACACGGGATAACCTACCACTGCCCTTGGCCGACAGATTAATCAACAAATAAACTGCTCTGTCTGTGTTTGGATCATATTTATTTGCTCTAAGTACCCTGTCGTTGCAGCCCCACATCTAAGGAACCACAAAAAGACCCATTAAAGATTCAAGCATGGGATAAATCAAATCTCCAAAGTTTTTCAGTCTCAGCTTGATGTTCCCTGTCATTTTTCAACCTTTTCTTAATGTTTTCTACTTTATATTAAAATACTTAGCATTTATGAACTCTGAAAAATCCCAAGCTATCCTTCAAGACTCCTAGTTTTATAAATATATTAAGGACACTATTAACATGCTTTGGTTCAAAAGGAATGAGTGCCCCGTTAAATTTAAAACCACATGAAACCCAAAAGGAAGAGAAAAGTCCAAAGTAAAGCATCTGGGAGTAGACTGCAAAGCTATTTAGGTACCAGACTCCTGCTGATTTAGGAACCAACATACCTTGTAGACTAAAGCTGATTTATGATTCCCTCGGGGAATTCTGCATTTCATCACTGAATTTTCTGTTACCATAACACTTCGTCAACATCCTCATTCCCTCCTTTGCACCTCTCCCTGAATTGTTAATCTTCATTCTCCAAAGTCCATTAAAGGATTCTCTTTTTCTTCCATTTCCTTTCATACTGTTTGACTGGTTTGAGTACCTTGAATTTCTGCTACATTCCAGTCCTATCAGTTTCCTGCAATGCCTGTAGGTTTATGGTGTTGTATATATTAAAAGATCACACAAATTTAACTGAATCTATTTACGACTCCAGATTTTCCTCATTTGGACATGGCCTACTTTTTCCTGCATTTCCACAATCCAGGAGTCTCTGTCCAGCTGGACTCATTAGTATCCCATCTTCATCAGGATTTAGACATTTCTGTCTGCTATTCAGCTCCCCAAGATCCCTACCTTTCTGCTACCCAATCACTACTTCTTTTTGCAATCAGTCTTTTTCCAATGACTGTATTTTATTGCAGAACAGCTCCATGCAACACCTAAAATTTAGGCAAAAATCCAGTGTTTTAACTGGACAGATGAATCTCAAAAAGAATGACCTGCCACTTCTAAATCTGAAAGCTTAGAGAAATATATCAGGGCATATTTCCCACTGAAGCCAAGTTTAGCAAGGAACTCCACAGGGACTAAGTTGTTATAGAGGTAGATGGCTCTAAGACATGGGTGTTTCAATGGCCACGCAGAAGCCCTTGGAGTATTTGAGAAACCTTATCTTTTTTCTGTCTAAATGCTGTGCATTTCTGACTTAAAAGCAATTCTAATTGGAGCCTACCAATCACAAAAACTAACAGCCTGGCAGCACAGTAGGCTCCATGAAATATAACCAACTACAAAAAATGAGACAATGTTCAAAAGCAAACCAGGTTATCTCTTCCCATATGTCACTCTAAGCTGTTGTCTCAACAGCCCTGCACTTCCAGGGTCATCATGTGTCCTGAAACTTTCCTCAGTTTCTGAACAAACATCTCTTCCCATTTGTTTTACTCTGCCCCAACAAGTTTAGGTATCTTAATTTAGAGAATACTTTCCTTGGGTTTTGTAGAATGATGGCTCATCTACATAACTGACTGCAAGACAAAAATAATAAAATACAATAAAAATACATTTCTCTAATGAAGCATGATTTTTACCTGTATTGTAGTATTATCTGTATAGCATTCAGACAGAAAGCAAGGGGCTGAGCAGAGCTCTTTCTGTTAAGGCCATACCAAAACCTGGAAATGTGGTTTACCATGACTGGATAAAAAGCCAGTTATTGCCTGCACCACGTCCAGTGAGGTACCAAACCATCACTGGGCTGTTCTGCATTAGGGCAGCAGAACCCTCAGTGCTGGAGGAGGAACTGCAGGGTCACGAGTGGAGCCAGTGCTACCAGCACTTGTGTTTGGGGAATGGAACAAAGCCCAACCCTGCACCTTTGCCTGAAAACATCCTTTCAGGCACAGGAGGTTTCCTGATAATGAACACAAAGACACATAAATCTCTTGAGTGTTTGTTTGTTTTCTTCACCTGTGAAGACACTTGGGGAAATCAAGCTTTGTGCAACTATGAAATCACCTACGTATCATATAGTAAGCTGCTTAGTTTCCTGTGACTGTCCTCAAATTGGCTTCTAGCTACATCAGGCAGAAGGGCAATTTATTATTAGAACAAAGGGGTATCTCATAAGGCACCTTACTCCTGATGTACATACACCAGGCTGCCAAAGCCCACTGTGCATCCACTACAACCTACATCTGAAGATTATGAAGAGGCCAGTGAGCCTGTCCCAGTTAGTGTTGTCACTTGAATGTCTCAGAGAAATGAACTCTACCCAATTAGCAGCTTTATAGTAATAAAACTGCATAATAAACTGGAGGAGATATATTAATTTTGCTATACTGGTTTAACTCCAGCAGTACATCCTGTGAGCAGGCAAGCTTTTGGTACACATAAAGAAAGCACATTTCCTCTTAAGACAGTGAGGTAAGACTTAATTCCCTTAAAGTCAGGAGAATGACACTGGTGGTGACTGAGGTCCAGTGCCTCTGATAACAAGTATTCTTGTAGCTGAATCCCCTTGCAGGTCAATTAATTACCTCCATACCCTGCTGGTGCGTTCCAAATTTTATTTTTATTTCAAAATCAAAGTTAAATAACTAAAAAAGTCATGTGGCTGAGCCAAACTGTGACTTTATGGGTTTTAATTTTTGAGATTAAAGCAAAGTACAAAGACACACCCAGTCAGCAAAGTCTGGAGACAATAAGATGTAAAGCAATCCTCCTTCTGACCTCACATTAACACAGAAATCACCCTACAGCATGCAAGTGTCAGCCAACAACGGCACCTACTTATTTCCTGTCAGCTTGTCCCTTTGATCTAACCTGATCCTTCTTCACTTTATTAAAAACGTTCTAATCTTTTGTCTTTGATCTCCCTGTAGGATTCTTCAAAGAGCTTCAAATTAGCAAACATGCAAACAACAAAAAAATGTACTCTGTATCTGCAAGAAACAATGATGTGGGGAGCCGTTTCCTTCCTCAACACACAAGTTTAATGAGGGGGCAGCATTTTAAAGCCAAAAGATGCCATAGTTATCTGTTGTTTATTGGCATTAGGGTGGATGACAGAGCCCAAGCTTTTTTACTGGGGGTGGTTTGCTCTGAAGGTGTAACAAGGCAGCCCAGCAGGGGTAGCAAAAAAGCCATGTGCATACTTCATTCAGCACGCCAGATGAAAGGATTATGTCACATTCAAGAGCAACAAAGAGCTCTGTTTAAGTTTGTACCAGGCTGGAACTGTGGGGCAGCCGTTAAAGACCACCAAGGTTTTAAATAAAACCGGACACTTTTAAGTTTCCTCAAGCTTTCCTTGTGGTAAATCCACGCAATATGAAGGGAATGTCAGTATCTCCCACAAGGAAGATCTCCGAGGCTTTAAAGGGCAAAACACGTTTAATGTATTTTTATATATGTAAAACCCTTATGTATATTTTAAATATCTATATATGCTTTTTCTTACTAAAAGTACCATCAATTTCAAGGACACCACCACATTAATTTGGTTCCAGCTTAAACTTATTCAAATGTAAAATGTTTTTAGCAAGGAAGAGCACTACTCTAGGATCTCCTCTACATCAAATAGTTAGCACCATTCCTCTCCTACAACTTTAATTTAGCTCCAAAGGTACACATTTCACACAGAATTGGTGCTTTTTATTATTGAATGCTGCTCTCCTCCGAAAACAGTTACGAGACCAGGTTAGAAAGACTCTGTAGGCGACGCTGTATGTTCCTTGCATGTCCATCTGCCTCTTAGTGCAGAGTCTTGTTTTTGACTCTTACTCCATAGGGAGGTAGATCTGTAACCAGGTTGAAATAGTCCAAAATATCTTCACCATGCACCAGGTCACCTGAACCCCCTCATGACTGCAGTTAATAATACAAGGCACAAACCAACATCTACTGAATTCAATGAGCCATTTTTGCTGGTCCATGAAATCCTGCTTATAAATTTTAAGACAATAAGTCTCCTCAGTAAAGTCTCAATCCAGGGTAAATATAACGAAGCAGGATTTGACCCAAGATGGTACGCACAGACCTTGTCCAGTAGTCCTTATTCCATTCTCATAGTTCTAAGATTAGAATAGATGATTCATTTTTCTTTCACTTCTTTATCATCCTAAAATCTACTGTGACTGATCACAGGTAGCAAGTATATAACCCAAGAATTGAACATGACTTAGGCAATAGATCATTATAACTCATCCAACTCAAAATTCATATTAAAAGGCTGTGTTGAAGACCAATGCTGATAAATATTTGTGGAGAACTCCAATGAGCCTCTAGATGACCTGAGAATCATCAAGGTTGGAAAAGCCCTCTAAGATCATCAAGTCCAACCATTAACCTGCTGCTGTCAGATCCTCCATCAAACCATGTCCCTAAGCAACACAATCTACACATTTTTTGAGCACTTCCAGGGATGGTGATTCCGTCACTGCCCTGGACAGCCTATTCCAATACTTGATAACGTTTTTGATGAAAAAATTTTTCCTAATTTCCAATCTAAATGTCCTCTGGCGCAACTGGAGGCCACTGCCTCTTGTCCTGCTGCAAGGGGGCGAAGCATTGGCCCCTCTTCTCCTGTCCTCCTGACCTGCACCGTTTCTTTTAATACTAATATTCTTAGGAAGCTCAGAAAACTGCTGCTAAAACAGATTACCCAGTCACACAGCTATGCCAGCTGCAATTTTGTTGTCTGTGTTCATGTCTACAATGGGTTTTGGAAAATAAAGCAAACTTTAAAAAGACCTATTAGATAAAGTATCAGGAGCAAAAAATCAAAACTGAACAGATTTGTCAGGATAGCTGATAAAAATGGTATGGCTATAGACACATTTCTTCAAAACCCTGGAGAAACAGTTCTAAACTGAGCAACCCTGCTAGTACAGCAAAGCCCTTCAGTTAACCCAGGAGTCTCCAAACAAAATCAGGAATTAAACCAACTGTAAATTGAAATCTTTATGAGAAGTCATACTCAAGGTCTGAACTTGTCAAGTTCATTGGTTACCCACTTCACTAACTTACAAAGACAAAATTAGTGGTTTTAATTAGTCCAAAATCACAGAGGAATATTCAACAAAAACTATTGGATTTGCTACTCAAGATTTCTTTATTTTTTACAGTTCACTAGCACTCAAAACCTCTCCAACAACAAACAATATGCTCTGCTTTTATCCTGTATGAGGGATCTTTCGAGTAGATACTGTCTCTTGTGGCTGTTGCTGCTGCTGAAAGGCAGAGCTCAGCCTTTCTAGGAACTGCCACATACTTGAGAGTGTTCCAGATGCATGGTCTCAGGCCAACTCCTTGACATCTAGCTCTGACCTCAGCTGAATCCTGCCTGCTTCCAGACTCTGCAAGGATCATCCACTCCCCAGCTCCTTTCATTTCTCCCAGTCTGGGACTGCATGGACAGTCACACTGAGTGCCTTCTCCACATGGGACTCATTGGTCCACAGGTCTGGGTTCAAAATATTTCCTTACAGGAAACACTGCATAAATCTCAAAAAACAGTTTAGAGAAATCCTGAAAGTGTGTCTACTTGTGAAACCACCATCAAGTATAATCGAGTGACTGACTATGACAATCTGACTACAAATACTTTTGAGAGTATACTTTTTGAAATTTCAAGTACATCCAGCAGGTTTGGGAACTGTTGTTTTAAAAGAACATGGGGATTTCATGTTTTTCTTGTTAGAAAACTGTGACAAGGAACACAAAAGAAAAATTAAGGACACAATAAAAAATTATCTGGACATTATCAGCTCGCTGAAAATGTTTAGCTTTAGGTCTATTTTTTATCTGACCTATTTTGACAATCCCTATGTGCCATGAAACTAACAAAACTTGAAAAGCCTCTCTCAGAGAAGCTAGAGCAATGCAGTTCCTAGCAATACAGTTTGACTGAGACAGCAGCCAAAACCATGCTCTTCTCTGCTGAATTTTTGTTAATCCAAGTTGCTTCACCCTTCTGTTTGGAAGCCAAACTGCTTTCTGTTTGCCACACCCTGTTGTCCCTAAAATACTGTCATGAAAATTCCCTGTGAGCCAGTTCACTTTTATGTGCATTGGAGCTGACAAGATGCACACCCTGCCAACATCCTACTGAAAGTTCTCAGAGCCAGATTTATGCAAAACTAATGCTCTCAACTTGACTACTCTATCATATATTACCATCTACCTAACTCTCCAAAACCTGATTCTTTTTAACAAAAGTAATGGCAGGAATTGTCAAAGCAGAATATTTTCAAGAACATCTAAACATAAATGTTTCACCTGAGGAAAGGTAAAGATAAAACAATGAATGAGACAAAGCTTTTTTCTTTTTACTTGACTGATCTATACAGATTCATGAGCTGTGCACTTCAGCACTAGCACTGCAGATCTGCAAGTGCTTTTTGTTCCTCCAGAACAGCAACAGGTTCAACTGAAGCTCTTGATGTAGCTTGGGAAGTCTTATTTCTTATCCTCCTTCAGGCGGCCTAAGCCACGCCATTACTGAGTCTGCAGAACTCTGCATGTACTGGAGGATAGTTTGGAAATTAGAACAGCCCCAGCAGATCAGATCACTGTGAAATGGACCAAAGGAGATCACTTATTGATTATTCCTGCCAAATTCTCTTTAAACAAAAGGACTGGAAGATGTCTTTACTACAGTCAGAGCTCTTGGAGATGCTTTTTTTTACATCGATTACTATGCAAATATATTCCTCCTTTAAACTCAAACCCACACAGTCTATATTAAGTACATGTCCAGTGGGAATACAACATGAATTTAGCATAATTTTCTTTTAAAATGTTGGAATTTTTCCTTGAATACAGTAATTATGTTCTCAAGAACTCCTAAAATACAATCATAGATTAATTTTGATGCTGAGAAGCTATTATGGCTATATAGTCAAATTAGCATTGCAAGTGTAAAGATTACATTTTTTATACATATATTATCAATTTAACTACTTACACTGACTGAAGCATCTCCACATGGTATTTCCCCAGAGGCCTCCAAGAGGTGTCTTGTGGCAAATGCACTGGGCTGAGGATCAGGGATTGTAAAATTAGGGATTGTGTGCCATTTTATGGGTCTGACAAGTTTCTGCTTACTTCAGACAGATTATTACCTTTCATGCTCTCCTGTAACGGGACAGTTTCATCAGCAAGCTCAGCCATGCCCATTACAACTTCCCAGCTGGAACTTACTGGGCTGAAGTCTCGCTACCAGAGCACAATTCATGAAGAAATCAGTTTCATTCTTGCAGAAATTGACAGGCTTGATATTAAACTGAAGGATTTAAACTGATTTGCTGGAGCTCAAGAAACTGAATCACCAACTGCTTGTTTGCCATCCCACAGGACGTGTGGCAGGGCTGAGGCCGGCCACCAGCGCTGGGTCAGTGTCCACTCTGCATGGCTGGGAGGGACCAGGGAACAGCAGGACCAGGGAAAAGCGAGACCAAGGAACAGCAGGACCAGGGGAAAGCGAGACCATGGAACAGCAGGACCTGGGGACAGCGAGACCAGGGAACAGCAGGACCTGGGGAGAGCGACACTGTTTCCTTGGCACGGCTGTGAGGGACCAGGGAACAGCAGGACCAGGGAGATGCGAGACCAGGGGACACCGACACTGTTTTCTTGGCCTCCACCGCCCGGCACTGTCACTGACCGCGGGCTCCTCAACCCCGTGTGGGTTTTACACCATCTCACCGCCCAAACGCCGCCACAGGTCCGCGCACGTCCCGGCCTCTCTGGTCCTGCCCTCCTCTTTTTTTTAAACCTCTTTACCGCTCTTATCCTGCGTTTGACCCCAGCCCCGAGGCGCTGCAGCACGGAGCACACGCTCAATAAAGCACACGGCCGTAGCTCCGGCGCTTTTGGCGATGGGTCGGCAGGGCGCTGGCCCGCGGCCCCACCCGTGTCCCACCGCGGGGGCGGGGATGGCGGTGACACGGCGGCGACACGGCGGTGACAGACATGGCGGGGACACGGCGGCTCTGAGGGCACGGCCGCGCTCCGCCGGCAGGGGGCGCCCCGCGCGCGGCCCCAGAGGAGCGGGAAGGAAGCGATCCCTCAGGAAAGGCTCCTCAGGAAGCGGGGAGGGAAGGAAGGGATCCCGCAGGAAAACCCCCCTGAAGGAGGGCAGGGACGGCTCCCTCAGGAAAGTGGTCCTTCAGTGGAGGCTCCCACACGGAGGGCGGGATGGAAGGGCCTCCTCAGGATAGTGCTCCTTCAGGATGGGCTCCCTCATGGAGGGCGGGAAGGGAACGGC
>VWZG01006904.1:0-32527 GCA_013396735.1 Grallaria varia
CTCAGCCAGACCCACCACATAGTTTAATAATAAAAGCTACAGTAGATGTCACCTCTTATGAAAAGTCACAAAAGGACTGGAAAAATCCTGATGTGCAAAAGTGAAAAAACTGCATCTGGACATACACAATACAGGTCAAATCTGACTGTGCATGCTTTGAAAAGTCAAAAATGCAATAAAAATGCTAACATGACTTGCTGAATTGAAATCTAAATCTGAAAATCATATTCATCTACCTTTCATGAGTATAAATCAATATGAAATCCCATTAAAAGCAGAAGTTTGATTGTCTTCAAGCCAGTTTGTATGATCCGCTTTAGAAAGGTGACATTATTCATACTTTCATATCATCTTCAGAAGACAACTTGTGAATTTTAAGATATTTATGGTGAAGACGATCTCCTGTTTTTTGTCATAAACCCATTTAAGTTTTGATCTTATCACACTGTATATGAAAACTAAAGTCTGACCACATTTGATGTCTTTTTCATTGTCCTTTGTTTTTGGCACAAATATAAACCCAGTGAAGGGATCTCATTGGTTGTTTTGGTTTCAGCTAGGAGGGAGTTAATTCCTTCTCAGTGCTGGCTTTTGGATTTGGAATAAGAATGGTGTTGATAACACACTGATGTTTTGGGTTTTTGCTAAGTTGGATTTATCCAAAGTCAAGGACGCTTTTCTTTTCGTTGTCTCATGCCCTGCCAGTGAGGAGGTGCACAAAAGAAAGTGGAAGGGAGAATAGCTGGGACAGGTGACCCAAACTGACAAAAGGGATATTCAATGTCATAGAACATCATGCCCAGTATAAAAACTGGTGGCAGTTACCCCAAAGGGCAGTCAATCTGGGTTTGAGAATGGGGGTCTGGCATTGGTCAGTGGGTGGGCAAAAACTGCATTGTGTATCACTTGTTTATCCCTTTTTATTATCATTATTCTTATAGTTTACCGCTACTACTGTATGTTGTTTTATTTTCAATATGAAACTGTTATTTCTCACCATGCAAGTTTTCCTTTGATTCTCCTCCCCATTCAACCCAGGGTGGGGGGTGAGGAGAGAGGAGAGGTTGAGCGAGCAGCTGGTGGTGCCTGATTTCCAGCTGGGCTTAAATCATGACATGGATATCAGACAATGACCCAGCACTGAGTTCTTATTAGCAGAATTATTTATTGGGCTTATTAAGTGAATTCATTATTTTTAAAAGTTAGAAACCTAAATACTTCCATTCCTGGAAAAGGGTTTTTTTTTCTTAGGAAAGCTTACATCTTTAGCTTCTCCAAGGCTCAGAAAAAATACTTTTTGGAGGCAATGTTTATAAGGAGAAGCCCTGATTCAGAACCCATACTGGTTTTTTATTCTACATTTACAATACTGTAGCCTAACCACATACTAAGAAAAGCTTAAAATTTGTGCCATGTACTAAAACCGGTTTTAGAGAAGAGACCCCAGAAAATTGCCCTGTCTCTAGACAGGATGCGTAGAAATGTAAATGGCAAGAAGGAAGGCAATCTGTCTTGTCATGTCTGGAATTGGTTCCCTGAATTTAATTGCAGTTCTGGGCAGTGAACACAAACTTGAATGTCAGACAAATAGACATGCCTGATATTTCAAACCATGAGGGAATCCGGGGTCAAATCCCTCCCTGCTCAGTTTGAGTGGAATCTGTGGATATCCAGTAGCTCTTGAAACTCAGTATTTTAATCTGTGTTTTATAGTAATCCCCGTAAATAGAATTAGACATACTTCTGAGGTGTATTTTTTCAATTATTAATGCTTCTATTTTTAGTATTTATCACTGTGTTATCAGTGATAAATTTTGCATTCAGTATGTATAATGACTTCTGAAACCAAACCGCATTACTTCCACTTAAAAAAACCAATCTGAACAGGAAGTATTTTCAGATTGTACTAACAATATTAGGGATTCTGTTTCTTGAAATCTTTGAGAATCTCACAGATAGTTCTCGAAAAACTGCATCTAGTTGCCTAGACCACTTATCTTTTTCCACATTCGGTTGACACTACTACATTCTTTACTTAGCAAAAACTCTATTTTGCTATGGCATGTGCCCTTGAAACTTGACACAAAAACTCCATAATGAACCTTCATTTTAATGTCAAATCCATTCCACTTCCAGACATATACACACAAGTTTGACCTGAGCAAGTTAAGATTTAAAGTTTCACTCCACCTCAGTTTTGATAATCCTTGTTTTCACATTTTCCAGAGTGCCACTTTTCTTGTGTTTAACATTACCACCTTATAAAACCTGAAAGTATTTGTTTCATTTGGAGCCACCCTTAGGTCTTCCTACATTATACTCAGTGCAAAGCAGTAACAGCTCTTTTATTGTTACAGTCTTATTGATCAAAGGCCTAACCTAAAAGATCTCTTTCATCATAAATGCTGATTATTCCCATTCTTTTCTTGATTTCTTATGCCAAGCTTTTTTCAATGACCACACACCACATCACCACCTCAATAAATTCCATTATCTTTCTTACGATTTTGATCCATGCTATAGTACCTGTATATTCCAGGTTGCAAAGCCTGACTGTTACGTGAAGGACTCATGGCAGTCAGGATTGTACTGTCTAAAAATAACAAGAAGCTTAGAATTTTACCTGAAGTTGACAGTAACCATCACAAAATTCAAACCAGATGAAACAGCTACCATTTTTGTAGTATATATATCCTGGGGACCTCTCATTAATGTTTCTGACAATGCAGACACTGCAGTAAATGGCCTTTTGGTTAACTAAAACTGTGGCGAATTTTGTGTGCACTGGAGTAGTTTAAATTACCTTTGAAATATGAAAAAGTTTACAACAGAGTAAATAATAAATTCATTGAGTCATTCTAGTGGGTTGACCCTGGCCAGATTCCAAGGACTCATTAAATCCCGTCCTGCAACTAGGCAGAAGGGATAGGGATCATCCACTGGCCACCTTTATGGGCAAAGCCAGACTCAAAGTGAGATAATACCTAAAACGTATTACTAACTGGATAAAAGCTAAGCTAAATAGTGAGAAAAAAAACAATCTTAAAACACACACCACACTCACTTTCCCCCCACCCCTCCTGTCTATCGGCGGTTGTAGTTGGTTGCAGTTGCTGCCACTTGCGNTGGGCCATAGTTCTCACTCGGGTAAAACCTGCTCCAGTGTGGGTCTGCCTCTCCACGGGTCCACAGGTCTCCTGCTCCAGCAAGGGTCTACCCCTCCATAGGCTGTATGGGGGTCTCTGCACCACAATGGTCCTCCATGGGCTGCAGGGGTTTTAGCTCTGAGACCTTCCCCTGCTCCATGAGGTGCCTGCTCCCTCCACTCTGCAGTGACCTTGATGTCTGCCTTATCCCATGTTCTCACACTCTGGAATTTCTTCCGCCCAACAACCTTCCAATTCTTCAATATGTTATCAGTGAGGTGTTACTGTGATCTTTAATTGGCTCAGCCCTAGCCAGGAGCTGGATGTCCCTCCAGGGGCCAAGCATCATTGGCTCCCACGAACAGGGGAAGCTTCTAGCAGCTTCTAACAGAAGCCACCTCTGCAGCTGCCCCACTACAAAAAAAATATTCAGCTACAGAAACCCAGGACAATCATTTATATGCATGTCACTGACAGTGACAATTTGCTGTCATTTCAACCTCAATAAAAAAAAAATACTTGCATAGGAAGCACATTCACTAACTAAATAAACCCTATGGTACTGGTGAACTCATAGGATTTTTGTCTGTTTTTTCGTCTGTGTTTTTTCCTTTAAGTAGTAGTAAAGAATAGAGAGTGTGGCCCCACAGTGTCATCATCATGGCTGGGCTTCGCGAACGAAGATTTGGGAAGGGCTCTACCCACACTTGCTGCAAGCACGCTGATGGCTAAAGAGGCCGATGCGAGATAGGCAAGTCCGGTTGCAAAAGGCACAGCAGAAAGTCTCCATAGGCAGTGTTGGTGAGGCACGGTTCTCTCTGCAT
Source organism: Grallaria varia (assembly GCA_013396735.1). NCBI lineage: Eukaryota > Metazoa > Chordata > Aves > Passeriformes > Formicariidae > Grallaria > Grallaria varia. The sequence goes on from VWZG01006904.1 coordinate 3,971, forward strand.
TGTCTTTTCTCCTCCAGACTGATTCTGTGTGCGTTCCCAAAGGAATCACCAGTGTTATGGATGGTGTGTCTCCACGCCTCCCGATTGGAGGCCAGAGTGGACCACTGATGGTAGTCAATATGGCCAAGGCTGAGGTATTGTTTCAGGGAGTCCTGGTATCTCCTCTTTGGGGCTCCTCTCTTGCAGCAGCCGGTGGCAAGTTCACCATAGAGCACGATCTTAGGGAGGTGATGATCCTCCATCCTGGAGACGTGCCCTGCCCAGCACAGCTGCGTTCTCAGCAGCATGGCCTCATTACTGGTGTCTGCTGCCTGTTCAAGGACAGACACCATCTAATAGCAGGGCAACCTTGAAAAATTAGTGGTGGACAGCACAAGCACCCCTGATGTCAGCTTCTGCTGTGGTTTTGGGACATTCTAGTGCTGCCTGAACAGCTTCTTAACTCCTATTGATTGGTTCACTCAGTTCTTATCTCAGTGTTGCACTGACACTTACCATATGCTATACAAGCACAAGAATTTAACAATACAGTGGATTTTATCTCAAGGCTGCATTATCAGAAGATGTGCTCACTCTCTAAGGAAGAAAACTGTTTGCCTATGGCAACAGCATCACCTGCTGTTGCATGAGGAATCAACAGTCCCATTTCCTTAGGAGTTTGCCTAATCCTTATTTTATTTTTCATGGCAGCTGAGCTGAATTAGCAGATCAGGATTTAGGAATAAGATCATATAACTTAAGCTGATGTGTAATGTTTTCTAAAATTTTGCCATATGCGCAAAACTTTGGCTGTAAATAATAATTCATATGTTTGAATCTTTAGTGTCATTTTGATGCAGAGAAAGCATAATATTTTGATGTTTGGGGCTGTAGATTTTTCCCAAAATAGATAAGAAGGATCAGTCCATACAATGAAAAACTTTTGAGAGATTTATTGCAACAATCCTTCCCTGGGTTTGTAGATCAAGAATTGGGTAATGGGAAAACAGTAAAGATTCAAATTGTGTAGTTTGGCAATGAGAAACCTAATGAGATTTATGAAAAGAGTCTAGAGCACGTGAATAAATAAACTGAACAGTAAAAGGAAAATTAATTAGCTCCTGCAGGTGTGATGTAGTGATGCTTTGATAGCATGACCTTAATAAAACTGAAAATTTACGCAGAATATCAGCAAGAGGTCCTGTGGGGCTAGCCACTAAGATGGGAAATAGCAGCTAATCACCAGATGTCCAGCTGATCACCAGAAAACATATTGTACTGTAAGGAATTTTATTCAACATGGTATATTTCTAAGTGTCTGCTCCCTGAAAAACAAAGCACCAAAGAAAGGATGTAAAGTTTGGGATTCCACTCACATGGCATTGGTATTTCGAAAGGTTAGGAGTCTAGTTCAAACTTGGTGCCAGATCTGCTTTGCTGTTAAAGGAGAGAAAACAAATCTTTCACACATAAAATCTGAATTGTCCTCTCTCCACCTGGAACAAAAGGAGACTAGCTTTGACTTTGAGATGGCTAAATTTAGTAGATGTGAAGCTTGGCTTGTAAAGTTATCACATTAAAAATCAACAGTTAAGCAGAGTCACGATTTTTCAGAAGTAACATAGGATACCTTGAAGTAAAATCCTGACATGATAGAAAATAAGTGGCTAACTTAAGCTGGTTTGTTAACATCTAAATACTGGTGATAGTGGACAAAAAAATGGTCTTGGGGTATTTTATTTAAATTTCCCAACTAGACTGACTATGACTATCAACCCATTCATCCAGGATCATCCTCTTCACAGGACCCACCAGCATATCTTTCCTAGCTACTTCCTCGAGGTTTATTTCCATTTTTCATTTACGGTGACAGTTTTATTTCCATTGATTTTCATTTACATTACAACTGAACACTTTACTTCTAAAGTCTATCACCTCACAATTACAGACACTAAATCACCTATACACATGTTATTGTCAACCTCTTAGTTTGTCCAAAAGGGCAAGAGGCTGTTTGGCTTCTTCTAGTACATATCAATGCCATTCCTGAAAAAAAAAAAAAAAAGTAGTTAAGAGGACACACTGAAGATTACTCCACAAGCAAATTGCTGATCTAAATGAAATTAATGACAAAAAAATCCCAATTTCCTAATCAAGGCTTCCAAGGAAACCTAAGCTGTCAAGAAACAGCTGCAGGATTGATATATCCTCCCTTTTTTTCTGAAAACTTTATGCCCGTTTTCTCTTTCCACTGAGCATACAATCACACAACAAAAAGTAATCACATAAAGTGTTAAAATGAAGTTTCAAAACAAATCAGCAGAATAGGTATAACACATCACCCTTTGTAAATTACCTCAAACATCTGCAGTTTTTAGCTGAGAAAATGATATTTTTTAATTTAATTTACTTCAATTCTTATTTTCTAAATTTTTGCATGTCAGCAGTAATATTGGCCATAAGTGACTAATAAATGCTTCTACTACTTCAATTTGATGTGAAAGCAGTTATTCAAGCACCTAAATATTTGAGTGCAAGGATTTTTCCATCATATAATTAAACTAATATTCTTTGGGAATAATAAAAGAAATTGTTTAATAATACAATAAATTCTTAGTGTAAACACTTAACAGAGGTTTTAGAAAACGACTTTACAGAGTTCTCTCCACTAGAGGTCTCTAGAGAAATACAACAAACTGATCAGAATTGCAGCTACCTTAGACTTTGCTTCTTGACACTATTTACATTTAGTGGAAGATGAAAATCAACACTTGTTCTATTCTTATCCCAGGTATTTATTTGGTTATGCTCCTTCTGCTGTGGATAATAAAGATTCCTATTGCTACAATAATAATTCAAATCCATGAGGTGTTTTCATGCATTTTATAATTAACATTTTTAACATCTATAATTAGGACTTCAACACCACATCACTTAGGAAGTACACTAGCATGAAGTATTTAGCCAAAGGTCGCTGCTTGCGGGGTAGCCCCCTTGCTAATTAAAAAGAAATTAAAATAAACAAAGTAGCAGTTCACATTGAAAAAGTGTTTGTTAACCACAACAGCATTAGCTGACAAATTAAACAAGGTTACTTTGGTGCGCTGTTCAGCATGCCATCATATCACAAGCAAACCAGAGCCTGGATCCATTATTGCCTTTTATAGCTAGGCTAACATAAACATAAATGAGGAATAGGATTCATGTAGTGCATTTTTTTCTTCTTTAGACTTTTTGGTTTGGTTTGATTTTACTGGAAGTTTTTAAATTATAAATGTCCAATTTCCATTGGGTTATTTTCAAAATCAGCTGTATCCATTTTAGGGTCTCTGCATTTTTACACAACTCGCCATAAAAACTTGCTCAGCAATTAAGATAATTTTTTGGAAAATCAAGTTTATTTTCTTTTCTCATTTTATTTCAGTGAACTATGTCTTCACTGACTATTTTTTACTGACATTTGCCTCATTAATATAAAGATGTCACCAGGCTTGCTATAAGGTTGTGTTAAATTATAGCCTACTGTATTCAATGCAAAGAACAGATGGGATTCTCTGGGATTTGAGATTGGGTCACTAATGAGAAAGCTGGAAAAATCTGTAAAGAAAAATGCTAACCCTGCTCAGATTGCCCTGTCTTTAACTGTGGGAGAGAACTCTGTTGACACCAGTGCATGCAGCAGCATTAATTTCTACTAGTTTTTGATGCTACATGCTAAACATGGAAGAAAAGAACCCGACCAATGCTGAGAGCTGATAGACGAGGAAGGGTTGTGCTCCTGAGAAGATAGGTTAATGGCACGCTTCTGGGACTTTCTGAAGTTTTTCAAGTTAATTTAACAAAGTATCTTCCAATTTTTTTCATACTTGAGTTGAGAACTGCAATCAACTGAGGCCAATTAGCAGCTGGAAATGTCATACCTACACACTTAAGAGGTGATATTTCTCACTGCATTTGTTACTGTAAAGACCAGAAATATATAAAAATTTCCAAAAGGAAGAGGAGTACATCATTAATTTCTCCTAATATTGATAATATTATATCACAGAGTGGACCTGACACCTCCGTCGGCTGATCTGACAGTGAGATTACAGGCATGGAGTTCACACCGTGGGAGTCCAGAGACGCTGGCATTTCCAGCAGAGATGAGATGTTCTATCTTGAGCTTTTTGCAGGTAGGATTTATAGATGTCACAGTAGAATAGAAGCCCACCTACCATTTAAACAAACATCTCTGCTCTTATTCTATAGTTACCTAAGTGCTATGGTTACCAAAGGCAAGACCTTAATCAATAAATATCTAGATATCTATGCTTAGTTATAACCTTTGCCTATGATTATATATAGGAAATAGCCACTGTCTCTCTCTGCTGCTTTGTCCCATCTGTGTCTTTTCTGTAGTGATAGGTTGATCCCAGGTGTGCCAGTCCAATGCTGCACCCATTTCTAGTTATTCCCCTCACTGCCCACTGGAGAAAGAAACTAAAGTGAAGTACTGCCATGGGAACTCATTGTCATAAAGATTTGAAATTATCTATAGACTTTCCTTTGAAATTGTATTCATATGCAAACACTTCCACAAAAATGGCAGAATTTTTTCCTTGACATGAAAATTGCAAACTCCTGGATTGCAGTCCAAACACTAACTGCCCCTGGCACCTTAAGACTGTCACTTCATAGGAAGCTTGAGCCTGCCACTTCTGTTTCAGTTTCCTCAGTTGCCGCTCAGAATTACATTTTCCACTTCCTTCACAAGAGGCTTTGAAGGACAGCCTAATAAGTATAGAAAGGTAGACATTCAAATTTTCAGATAGTTAGTGATTTTGATGATATGTAATCATATATTGCATAAAACATTGACTAAAAGCATTACATAATAACAATTATTATCATTAGAATTAAAATGAATATTTAAAATAATACTGCATTTGATTGAGCATTGATTGATTCTGATTACTTCATAATCAGAATATGTGTTAATACACCTTTATTTTCTCAAGACAAAAATGCTGGTTCAGGTTATTGACAACTGTATTTGGAACTTTCATCAGCTTCTCCAGCTAAACAGCTCATAGCTGGTAGCAGCGAGGACATGGAAAACAAAAGGAAGCAATGCTGTGCTTGTGGTAACAGACAACATCTTCCTCTGGGTTTGAGTAAAACCACACGCAACGATCCTGACCTCTGGATGCCTCGGTGCTATAAATACTAAAGCATAAGTCAAAGAATAAACTTCTCAAAGTTTCTCTGTTGTTGTGTCAGCAGAATAAAATTATAAGCTCTCTGTAAAAAGGAAGAAATTAGTCAATTGGAGAATAAAAGAAATCGTTTATACAGTTAATGTATGGTAATAATTTAGGTTACTGAAGCTGGCAGCAAAAGCAGCTGTTCTAAGAAGGGTGGTACGACATTTCAGGTTGATCCTGTTGTTCCCTCCCACCACCTTCTAACATGCATATAAATTGTCAGCTCTCCAGACCCTTTGCCAGTTCTCTCTTCTAGACTTGCCAGAAGCAACAGAGGGCTAAAGATGAAGATCTTTTTCTTATTCACCTTTTCCACTTTTTTATTGTCCGTTTTTGAACAAGCAGCTGCTTTTGCTCACTATGACAAGATTTTAACTCATAGTCGAATAAGGGCACGAGACCAGGGGTAAGTACAGGCTTTTGCTTCTAATGTAAAAGGAAAGTTTTTCATCTTTATTCTCTCCTTTCTTCTCACATTATATTAAATATGATTTTTCACTATGACTGCTTACTCTCATTCATGTAGTGTTTTCTTTTTAAGTTAATTTTACAGGAATTGTTCCTAAATAAAAAGCTTTCCAGGGAGTTTCAAAAGGAGACAGAATACTGTTAAACTTCATAAAAAGGGGAGAAATCTAAAATCAGTATATCTTAATGAATAAAATGCATGCCATTCAGAATCACTGAAATTAATTACAGTCCATAACTGATGTGGTAGGATGTCAGATATGTTTAATATATATTTGCAAACTTTTGAATAGAATCGATGCCTGTTCCACAGTATTTCCATCCTAATGAAAATCCTGAACTCTGTTTAAATGCTTTGTAGCATGGGAGTATATGCTTGGGAACCCTTTGTGAAACTTCTGTTCCCACTAGACCAATGTGGCAAGCTGCTCAGCAGGGCTCCCAAAAGACAATGCTAAGAAGCCAGTCTGTTTGGAGACACAGTAATAATTTGAACAGCTGGTGTCAGGGAGACACACATGTCTAAAGATATTTTCCTGTAGTCTTCTTAAGCAAAAAACATTCTGGGAATAAGAATTGTTTACGATGCCATCGTCTTTTTCTGAATTCCCACTGTGTGCTACATACAGACAAAATGAGCTTTTCAAATAAAATATTTACTGGCTTCCCAGTGATGCAAAATCTATGTTCTAACTGATTTGAACTGATCATCTAACTGTTTTGAACTGATAACATTTTTTAATTGCATAAAATTAGGGACAAAATACCCTTGCACCACGGAATTTGACTGTAACAAATTCCTCTTCTGTACACTACCATGCTAAGAAATGTGTATTGCTCATCTGAAGTCTGTGACTTCTTTTATTTACATGCCAATTTACCCTTTGGTCCCCAGTAATTCCTAGAATGTTTATTTAGGTGCCTGCGGTAATCCAAAGGGTTGCTAATCAAAATAGCTGATTGATTTACGGAAGACAAGGCTTCCTTCTACATAAAAAACAAGGCACTTTTCTTCCCCATCTCCCCACAGCCTTCAGCTGCACAGATGTGTGCAGGAAAGGAACCCTAATGAAAAGAGCCTGATGGCATTCACCGCTCAGTCTGCGGTGGCTGGTAATTCACTTTGCAGGGGGAAGGGAGAAATGGAAGGCATACTGAGACTTAACCAGGCACAGCTGGTGATCACTGCCCATCAGAGCCATAGGGTCAAACCAGAATGAAGGGGAGGCTTCTGTCTCCGCAGTGAGGGTGGTTTTGCCAGGGAACCCAGCTGGGCAGTCACCAGAGCTTGCGCTGTGGTTGCTTGAAAACACACCTGCCTTGGGAACTGAAGCCAGATGTTAATTTCTTGCTCAACAGAAACAGTGTTTGCCACTATTCCATAGAGAACTTTTCCAGAAATGTACAGAAACTTCTTTTTGAAATGTTTCTCACTCCACCCATAGCCCAAACGTTTGTGCTCTTCAGCAAGTTATGGGAACAAAGAAGAAATACTTCAGCACTTGCAGAAACTGGTACCAGCAAGCCATCTGTGGAAAGAAAGCGTAAGTATGCTCTGCTTCCAAACTATTTCCCATTTATCGAGATAATATAACGTATTATTAGAAAACTTCTTTTCTCACAGACAAACTAACGGTTCATAATTTATATTAGAAACTTTACTTCTCCTCCAGGTGGCATTGTATTACTTGACTTCCCTTTTCCTTCACGGGACATCCAAAATACTTCACTGTTTCAGTAAAGTGTGCCATACCACTGACAACTTTAGCGCTAAATTTTATTCTACCGCAGACACGTTGGGAAGAAGGGTATTTCCTGAAATGGCTTAGATTGAAACTTGGATATTTTCAAAGGCAGTTTTGGAAAACAACCTGCTCCTGTGGTTTTATTCCTAGATAGATGCCATGTCTTCTCATGACAGAAAAGTCTCCTCTCAGAATAAATCTGTTGGGGAATTCATTACTTTGCCAAGCTCCAGAAGTAAAATGTGTTAAGCAGTGATGGATACCTTCATGTGTTAGAAAAAATACTTTGAAGTGATAGGCAGTTTAGATTCATTGAACTGAAGTGAGGTGAAGACTTTGTTCTAACTAGAATTCTGATTAGAATTTAGAGGAACATAAGCCATAAAACACTTTGCAGAGTCTAGGCAAGGCCCTAAGAAGGAAGTCTGGTACAGCCAGCCAGAGGAAGACACTGAGCAGTGGGACTGGGCGGGTTTGGTCATGAGAGTCTACACCAAACTATCACCTGCCTTCTCCCTCCTGTTTTAACATTCCCACCATCATACAAACACTCACAGAGCAAGGATGGAGGATGAAAACAATGTGTATGAGGGTAAGTTGAGTCATAGAACTCCTGAGGGCTGTTTGAGGGGGTTTTGTGGCTGTAATAGAGCATCTGTTATAACTTAGTCTTAACTGTTAATTAGAGTTTTATATTCTGCATACTAAAAACAGAAATACAGACATGACTGGAAAGGTTTGTGTAATAAGACTGCAAATCCAAAGGACAACACATCTTTTCAGGTTAATATCTCCATGTTAAAAAGTCCTCCCTAACTTATATATATGATCTATATAGTGTTGAGTGCTTTTATTACATACATTTCCCCTTCCATTGCTATAACTTTACAATCAGCATGTAACTTACCAATTTGCTAAAATCAAAGCCTGGTGGACCAAAAGTCTTTCCACTGTTTCTCTGCAGTATTTTATCTCCATGCTATCAAGGAGTAGAAACAGATGAGTCACAGAGCTGATCTGAATAAACTGAAAACTTTTTATTAGCCAAGAATAACAAGTACTTAAGGTAGTGTTGCTCTGTGTTTTTCCTTTGGAATATACTCCTTTGGATAAGGTCAGGACAAGTTTCTGCTAAAAAACGCCAAACAATAACAACAACAACAAATAATCCCAAAACAGACAAACAAACCAACCCCCTCAAAACCTCAAGGATGCAGCATTGCTTCTTATGTGAGTAATTTCTTCCTTTCTTTGGCCACCATCATATATTAAACTAGTAGGGATACAGATGAGATAACTTCCTGAGCTGGTGTGAGGTGGTACTTTCCCTGTGTACTGTGTCTACACATGAGTGGTACTGAGAAATTGCATCTTGCACTGAGTTTTATCATGGTATAACTTTATTGTGGTATGCTCCAGACAAACCCATCTTTCTCACATTTTGAGAACAGCTGAAAAACCTAACTGCAGAAGACTGTAAGGGAACATGAACATTCTCAGTAGGATCTTACAGTAACCCTTGATGACTGAAAAGAAGCCTGGGCTATACGTAACAAGATACATGATAAAAAAGACACTGATCTTGAAATGCGTGGCTGAAGAAGAATTTTCTTCCTACGTATGTTCTTCGGACAGTTTTCTGTCGTTCGTTAATTGTATCATTGCTGGATGTGGTATGAAGACTGAACTTGTCATGTCTTACTCTGTGCTTACAATTCAGCTTCCTCTTTCCTTTTTCCAAGAGCTAATTAAGACTGCAGTCTTTCATATCTTCCCATGGGATGAGGGGGAGAGATTTTGTATTACAGGAAAGGAAAACATGTTTTCTCATGACAAAGCAGTTCACACAATTGGGAGAACTTTTTGATTCCTATCCTGTTACACAGTTTTCTTAAATCGGATGATTACTTTTTTAATATTAGCTTCTGGCAAGGATGCAAGAAGAAGTTGGAGTATAAGGTTTATTACTAGTTTGAAAATCTGTAGCCTAAATTGTATGCTATTCTTGCCTTCCCATAAAATAGCCATCCACTGATTTTCTTTAAAGAAAGAGATGTACTAAAAAGAACTATACAAATACTTCCAAAATATGGCTTCTAAGTTGGAAATACACACGTGGCGTAAGGGTGAATGTTATGTGTGTGTACACATATGAGGGAATGGAGAAAAATTATTTTCATAACACAGAGAAATGAAAGATTGTGGTTAAAAAACTTGAACCTTTAATCTTCACCACCTCTATCAGATTGCTCTCAATTATAGAATTATAATCCTCGCTTTTATAATCATGCTTTGTAATGTTATTGTGCTTTCAGTCTACTTTTAATCGTTAATATCCTCTAGTTGTTTGGATGTTGTAGATACTAAGTCCAACTTTTAATTTAAATAAGCTGTTGATTTTAATGTGGTTGTCAGCTTTAGTTTATGAATAATGAGAGAAGTGTACTCAGATGCCACAGAGTCTTCCAACTAAAACACGGACTGTAGTGGTAAAGGCTCAGTAAAAACCTTCAAGGAATTAGTGTTCAGAGCCTTTGAACTGCTGGCATCATGCACATCTACAAAAATAAATCCATTATGTAAAACAGTTACAACAATTTTTCCTTGTCATTATAGTGTACGGTATACTATAATTTCAAAAGTAATATCTAAAGTCTAATGTATTAAAGCTTATGGTTTAGACTTTGGTAAGTTTGTACAATTTGTTGGCATTCACTTTCCTGATGAGCCAAAATCACCCCTGTGATAATGTCAGTGAATTTGCTCTTTCTTACAAGTGAGGAGAATTTTTCAAGCAGGTCTATGGTAGAACTTTTATTTCTGTCTTATCAGTTAAGAAGACACATCTTATAAGACACACAATGTTAAATTGAGCATTACAGTATAGAATTATCATTTATCCCTGGTTTGCTAATATGTGAAGCTTACATGTATTCAAGAATGAGAGTATTTTATTGACATTGTTTAAGAATTCCTGACCCCTTGGTATTGCTAAATTCCTGATATGCTGTGATGACATACTTTTTTAACTCTGGGGTTTATTTCTTGTAGTCTGGTTTTCATCCTCACTACATTTACCCGTGAACTTTTCCTTGCGTCCGTCCATGCAGTCTTCAGTGACTTCCTTCTCTATAACCTGTTTTATGTCTGTTCTTAATTAGGTCCCTTCATCATTCTTGAGCTTCTTCAAATTCTTCCATGAAAAAACTGCAGCTCTCTTATGCCCCTTTTTATTGCCATACAATCTAGAAGACTTCTCCTGAGTATACTTGTTTAGTTACTATAGCCAGTATTTAGGTGTTCTCATGTCATTCTGTCACTTTAATTTCTATTCAGTTCATTTAAATTTTTCTTTCTTCTTTACAACCCTGCTGCTGTGAGTTTCTTTTAATGTCCTCACTTTCATTTTTCTTCAATGTCATCTAATCATTTTAACATAGAATAGATAATTTTCTTCAACTGCTGTTCTGGTCGCATCATCTTTTAGTAACTCTACATGAGTACCACATCCCATCCCATGTTCCTTCCTAGTACATAAATTTAATGAGGGTAGTCATTCTGTAAATTCAAAAGCTTTACATTTAGTAAAATATGATCAATTTGTAATCAATACAGAAAAGGCTGAACGATAAAAAAAGGATGGCTATCTGGAAAATATGTGCTTTGTAACAAAAAATTAATAATAATTTAAAAAAAATAGACTTAGCCAAAATTAGTATACGCTTTTCCTGTGTATTATTTAATTCGGCTTTTGTCTATATCCCACAGAACTGTCTTGTATGAGTGCTGTCCTGGCTATATGAAGATGGATGGTACAAGAGGATGTCCTGCAGGTACAAGCGTGTTTTCCTATGGATAAATCGGTGTTTGGGAAGCATTACAACACCGGAGATTTTCAAATATGGTCATCCTGAGAAATGATTGGCTCTGTTTAAGAATTATTGCCTGAGAATAGACAGCTACATTTGCATACGATCAACACAGCTAAAAATCAGGCAACACTGAATTTGATCATTCAGTTTAGGCTGAATTTCCCAGCTCCTTCAAGATGCTGGATTGGTGAGGAATGGTAGTGTCTTCAGTTGCCAAAATGGCCAGAGAACTTACACTTCTGGTTCCATCAAATCCCAGAGTAGCCTAAAACAAACCAGTGAGGTCAGAAAACCATATGTGGCATATTTAAATTCTGTTTACTCCTTTTCCTGAAAAGACTTGAACCTAGTTTACTTATAGAGTCTTATGGGTTTTAAATGAGAACGAGTGAAAATGAAGACTGGAATTCTTGATTTTTCCTATTTGTGCTATTCTGTTTTACATAAATAAAATTAATTTCAGCAGGAAAGAGTAATCTGAGAAGCAATATATTTCATAACTTTGATTCCTATATCTGAACTAATCCTAAAACCTTCAATAATGCAGAGGTCACTTTATTTAGATGAATTAATCTCCCATTAGATTTTTACATTAGGATGAGGTCAGTCACACTCTGGAATTGCCTGTTCCTCTCCATAACCATAAAAAGTGCAAAGAACAACTAGGTTGCATGCAAATGTCTTACTTCTAGATGCCTAAAATTAGGAGAGGTGAATATTGTTCTCATGTAGTAGTGTTTTGACTGTGAGGCTATGGCCATTCTTACTCTGTGGATGCATGAATACATGCACAAACCAGACACTGGAAGAACAAAAAGCCTCACAAGATGAATCCTAGTCCATCATGACCAAATGAGACCCTCTCCATAGAAATTTTTTGTGATTATAGATGGCGTTTACTCCTGTATTCAACAGATACCGTCCCATTTCATGTTGGGCTAGTACAAAGCATGACAGTTCTTCCAAAGAAAATCTTACAATATTCAGCATTGCTTGATCTTATTTTTCATTAAGCAATACAAAAAAAAAAAAAAACAAAACCTAACAGATGTGTTTAGATGATTTTTGACTATGTTGACAATAAAATTCTTAATCCAAGAACACTGTTTAATACTGATTTAAACAGTTTCAGAACAATTGTCCAACCAAAAGAAACAATTTGATTGTGAAGAACTGGGTGACAGAATAATTTATGGTATTCCTATCTCATGTTTATTTCAGTTGCTCCTATTGATCATGTATATGGTACACTTGGTATTGTGGGAGCTACCTCCACACAGCAGTACTCTGACATATCAAAGCTGAGAGAAGAGATTGAGGGACGAGGATCATTCACTTTCTTTGCACCAAGCAATGACGCCTGGGAGCAATTAAATTCAGTAAGTGTGTGTGTTTGAGCGCATGCCTGTGCATGAGTTAGTGTGTTTCTATTTCAACTAATGTTTTGGCTGAAACAGCTAGGGTATTATAAAATAGATTAGAAACTATATAGATGTTTTAGACATAAAAGGACATTGTGCAAGTTATAATTAAATAATTCAAATGTTTAACATACATTTCTGAAGCTAGAGAGGCTGAGTTTATTTTCAGAAGCACTAAGGAATCATAATTGTCTCTTATTTAATCACTTGCATAACAAATATTAATATTGTTAGGGTTATTAGCATAGTTTTGGGAAAACTTTTAGGAATTCCAGCAGCTGCATAATGTATAGCTGTACCTTGTCAGTGACTCAGGTGTCCTTCCTTTAGTAATGATTTTAGTTAAATAAATACTGAATCAAAGTTCCTCCAATGACTTGTCTGTGATGAAGCCTCTTATCTTCCATTTGTGAGCAAATCAGACTGAAAGATCATTTAAGTAGAGCCAGATCAATGGGCCTCAAAGTTGTATTTCCTAACAGATGTTGAAAACTAAGGGAAAACAACATGTACATCTTTCTGAGTAGAATGTTTTGAAGCTCCTAATTAATTAAATTCCTTTCTTCTTCAGGAAATTCACAGGAATTTAGTTGACAATGTAAATATTGAACTGTATAATGCTCTCCACCACCACATGGTAAATAAGCGCATGTTGACAAAAGATCTTAAGAATGGTATGACTCTGGTGTCTATGTATAATGGCCAGAAATTGCTTATTAACCATTATCCTAATGGGGTAAGTCTATTCTCTTTTTTTCCCCTAATATATTTATTCAGCTATAGCCTTTATTTCTTTTATTTCCTTATATAGCTAAGAAAATATGTTATAGAAAGTTTATCATCTAGCAGATCAGTTGCCACTGACAAAAACAAATTTTATCTTGAAGAAATTTTGACTCCTATGTAGACTAATCACTAATGAAGAGTGAATAAACTTGTGGTGTTTGCTGTTGAAAAATCAAAGTTCATGTGAGAATGAACTTTCTTCATAAAGATCAAAGCCTTTTGTGGCCAAAATAGATAATCTTAATAAATTTGACAGCAAAATTTACTATTAATCTTCATGTGTTTGCCAAATAATATTCAATCAGATATTTTATTTGAATTTGAGTGCATGCTAGGAGCATTTAAGATTGCAAAAAAACACACATCCATTATTTGTCTAAAAGAAAAGTAATTTTTATAAGTGCTGGAAAAATCCCCGTTGTGTCACTCATCTTTGTTGCCTTAAATACATCAAAATGTCTGTGTTAGTCTACAGGTTGCATCAGTAAAAGCCAATACAATCACCATATTACCCAGATATAAAAAACAAATCAGAATAATTGCAATAGGAAATAAAACATGAATATAAAATCAGTGTAACCTGAATAAGTTTGCTGCTGCCTTTCCAGAAGTGTAGTTGGACTTTCAAATGTTGCAAAATTTTACTTCAGATTTTATAAAAATCTAATGAAATACCAACCGTGAATACACAATGTACAGTACATATATTGCCAGTCTGTAAGAATCAGCTTCCAAATTTATGATCAAATTAATGCTTTTTCTTCTAATACTTGATTCCTCAAATACAGGTTGTTACTGTTAACTGTGCCAGGATCATCCACGGCAACCAGATTGCTACCAATGGTGTTGTTCATGTCATTGATCGTGTCCTGACCGCTGTTGGAAATACCATTCAAGACTTCATTGAAGTCGAGGATGATCTTTCATCTCTTAGAGTAAGTGACCAAAATAAAAGCTTTTCTCTGTTTTTTTGGTTTTGTTTTTTTTTTTTTTTTATTTTTTGATAAGACTGCAACAGGACGGAATGTGTCCCTGTACATAGAAAGTGTCTTCTCTTCAAACACTGAGGGAATGAAACATGTCAGCATGAAGTTACAGTGTCTAGTAGATAGATAAGTAAAAATAATTTCAAAATGGATGATGGAAGATGTTAAAAACACCAAACAAATTCCAGAACCTGACTCATAGCAAGTTTTAGAGCACCAATAGACGAACACTGGAAGGATTTTTCTTGCAGAGAGGAAGTATGGTTTTTTCTGCCCAAGTTTCTAATTTTCCCTTCTCTGGAAGGTATGTCTTTGCAGTGTAATGGGATTTCATGTTGCATGTTTTAAAAAAAATGTGCCATTGATTTGCAAATAACTTTTCCTTCCTCCATCTCCTCAATAAATGCAAAAAGGTATTTTAAATGCAGAGGCATAAAAATGAAAAAGACCCTCTGAAACCCTCAAATACATGACTGTTACAGGCAACCATAAGATTTAATCTCTTTTAAAAAAATATAAAAAAAAATATAAAAATCAGTCCTTTCTAGTCTTCAGTTGAAAAAGAAACCGTCCCTGTTGATTCAGCTTTTCATCATTCTGTAACACTGATCTTGATCTGTCGTTAAAGTACCCATGGGCATGAGGTGAAACTAGACAGGTAATGTATTTTGGTAATATTTTAATTATTCAGCATTAAAAGAAATAATTATTTTTTAGGATGCAGCCATTGCATCATATGTCATGGATATTCTTGGAAGGCCTGGCCATTACACACTCTTTGCTCCTACTAATGAAGCTTTTGCGAGACTTCCAAGGGGAGTTTTAGAAAGGATCATGAATGACAAGGTGGCTTCTGAAGGTACATAACCTTTTTTGCAAATCAGAAATACAGATGAGTGGATCAGGAGATAGACATACAAAGTACATTATCCTAGTGAATCTGAAATTAAACACCTCTACTTTCATCTGTCTTGGAGGAGTTATTTCTTCTGTCTCAGATTTTTTGAGTTGCCTAAGGATTCAAAGTCACTGAAAACTTAGTTTCCAAATCAATTTAAAGGGAACTGTGAAAATATAGACATATTGATGTTTCTAAAAGTTCAGCTGCATAGTTGTTATAGACATTCCTGGCTCTAGAAATTCCGGACTATCTGAATGTAAGATCTTTTGCGTAGCCTATGGAGGATATGATCTGCAGTTACCACTCTGCTACATGCAGGTTGCAGCATAACTAGTATAGTTTTCAAAATAAAAGGAATGCCAAATATTTTGGACCATAAATATTGTTTAAAGGCCTATAGTATAGTATAAATGACTTTAAATGGAGTGTCTATGAGTGCAAATATGCCAGCAAAGCTAATATACTTTTTAAGATAGTATAGATATAATAATTTATCCTATACCTATATGTGAATTAAACTTATGTGTCCAAACACATCTGTGAACTTCCTGCTCTTTTCTTTGCAGCTTTTGTGAAGTTTCATCTATTAAATACTCTCCAGTGCTCTGAAGCCATCACAGGTGGAGCTGTCTATGAAACCTTAGAAGGAAGCACCATTGAAGTTGGTTGTGATGGTGAAAGCCTGACTGTGAATGGAGTGAAAATGGTGAAACGCAAAGATATTGTGACAAGCAATGGTGTTATCCATCTCATTGATCAAGTGCTAATTCCTGATTCTGGTCAGTGATGTGTATGAAAAACTTCTTACGCTGAAGATATTTTCTACAATCTTACCTAGAGTCCCTCAGATACAAAGTAATGGATAAGCATGGAGAATCCAAATCAGGGAAAGGAAAAAATTGTGTGTTAAAATACCTTTCTTATTCCTTTATTTGCAGCCAAACAAGTCATTGAGCTTGGGGGTGCCCAGCAGACTACTTTTACTGATCTGATGGCGCAGCTAGGTCTGGCATCTTCTCTAAGACCAGAAGGCCAATATACTCTTCTGGCACCTCTGAACGGTGCTTTCTCAGGTTAGTAGCACTAAAAGATTGCCAAAATAAGCAAGAATGTATGCTACCCTGATGGTTTTCCAAATCATTCCCAGTATTTGCTCTGTCTCACAAAAAGAACGCCATAGCCAAATAGAGATACTTCATCCTTTCAAATTACATACCACGCAGAAAGGCAAGATAAGCCTAACCACCAGGCTGCACAGCCTGCTTTCAGTCGTATAATTTGCTAATGGAAATAGTGTCACTGAAATAAGATACAAAATATGCACAGATTGTGGGAACAGAAAGTTAATAAGGATCGGCCAGTTCCTTTAATCTTTGCATTGGTTCTGTTATATTCACAACTTATTTATTCTCAAAAAATTTATACAGTGTTGTGGTTTAACTCTAGCTGACAACTAAGTGCCACACAGCTACACGATCACTCCTCCTTTCCCCCGCACTGGGATGGGGAGGAGAATCAGGATAATTAAAAAAACCAAACCAAAACAAAACTCACAGGTTGAGATAAGGACAATTTAATAAGTATCACAAAACAAAATATTAATATTAATAATACTAATGTTACTAATAGCAATAATAAAAAATTTTTAAAAAAAGAAGGTATCATTAAATCCCAAGAGTAACAAGTGATGCAATTGCTCCCCACCGCTGACTGATGGCCAGTCAGTGGGTAGCCCCTCCTGGCCAGCTCCCCCCCTGTTTGCATTGGGTGTGAATTTCTATGGTATGGAATATCCTTCTGTCCCCTTAGGGTTATCAGGCCTGAATATGCTCCCTCCAGCTTCTTGTACACCTGTTCGTTGGCAGAGCACGAGATGCTGAGATTTCCTTGATGTAGGGTGAGCAGCACTACTTAGCAACAACCAAAACATCACTGTGTTACCAACATTATACTCATAAATCCAAAGCACAGCACTGTAGGACCTACTAGAAGAAAATTAACTCTATCCCAGCCAAAACCAGAACATAACAGAAAATTAGTATTTTCCAGTATATTGAAGCAGGGAGAAACTGATATAAATACACTCTAAAGCAGGTGTTTGTACATTTCCAGAGGTGATCACATGGGCATCTTGCCTTTTCTCAAAGAATTCATGTGTAAATTCACCACCGCAGAAACAAATTTGGATATGTTTTAAGGGACACATTCAGAAAGGAATAGTTCCCAATAAAAACTGTAGCAGTAATCCAGAAGATAGAGAAGGCCCATATATTAATCATCAGCCATATTAGTTATAGTAATTAATCAGGGTGATGTCAAAAGTTCATGACTGAATTTAAGGAATGGCCATTTCCAGGAACTACTTAACAGTTTTTGTGTACACAGATCTATCCATGCTTTAACTCAAACATTTCAAAGAAAGATTCTGTACTTCCATAGTTTTTTAACTTTATTTCAATGAAAATTCACTATATAGATTACTATATACTAACATCTAAATGGCTTTGTAGGTGACACTTTAAGGCTGGATCAGCGTCTTCTTAGAAAAATCCTGCAGAACCATATTATAAAAGTGAAAGTTGGGCTCAATGAACTGTACAATGGACAACAGCTGGAAACAATCGGAGGAAAACTGCTTAGAGTCTTTGTATATCGCACAGTAAGTGACCGGGGCTTTCTCACAATGTACATCCCAAATATGAAAATGGAGAGTCAATAAAAGGCCAAGCTGAATGAAACCCAAACATTTACCATTCTGACTATCAGACAGGAAAAAAAAAAAAAAAAGCTTTTAAGATTAGGGGGAAAAAGAAAATCTAGTCTTTATTGATTGGAACTTTGTTTGCATGGAAAATTTTTTGAGAAAATGGAACAGGTTTTCAGCTTTGGTACTCTACTGATTGCAAATGTTAAAAACTAGTTTTAGAACTAATGAAGAGCATTTTTAAGGGAACCAAATTCCAGTTCCAAAATACTTGCACCTGGTTATTTTACTCTAGGTTTTGCTACTTTTGCTTTCTCAAGCAATGCCAAATTTCCTGTCAAGAGCACACAATTGGGCTGTAGGAAATATATGTGAGTGTTATTTTTAACATTGTGTCAATAGCTACACTTGCTTCTCTTTCAATAAGGCTGTATGTATTGAAAATTCATGCATGGTCAGAGGAAGTAAAGAAGGAAGGAACGGTTTTATTCACATCTTCAGGCAGATCATCAATCCAGCAGAAAAGACATTGCATGAAATGCTAAGAAATGATAAGCGTTTTAGGTGAGTTGCAGTTTGGTCAGCACTAAGAATTTCCTGCAGAGGGTAACTGTATATACAGAACAGCTGGGCTGAGGAAACATTGTAAACTCAGTTTTGGATTTGTTGGATTTTTGAGGCCAAGGAGGGCAGGGGAAGGCTTATTTCCTACTCAAAGTGAAAAAACATGGGTAAAAAAAAAAGTGTTTTCCTCCAGCAGTAAGCTGAAAAGGCTCCCGCACTCTGTGCTAGAATGGTTGCTCGTGGCACGTAGGAGTCAGTAAGACACCAGAATGAGAGGAGTAAGAGGACAAAAGGAATTGGATGATACATCCAGAGCTACAAATTCCGTGGAGTCTGGAGTTTTAATTAAGAAGCAGTACAATTCCATGTGGGTGCAGCATGATTGCATAACTTTTTAGTAATTATTTTTGTCCCTTTTCTGCAAGTATCTCAATGCTCCTAGAGAGAGCAACTAACCTTTGCATGCTCCCTTCATCTCTTTGGTCTGTGGTGTTTTTATTTGTTGTATCCTGGTGCGATCCAGACTGCCAATTTTTTTTATTATTATTATTCAAAACATTTTTCCTCTGTCTACCACACTTAAGACTGTGGGAGATTTGGATTTTTTTATTTTTTCCCCTCATTTTTCTCCTCCACTATCTTCATTTCTGGGAAATAGTTGAAATGTTTGAAGATTGACGTACTATCAGAAAAAAAAATGAGGGAATTCATTACCTGCATTCAATTGTAGTTGCTACATTTCAGCAAAATATATTTGTGGTTTGTCTGTTTGTTGTAAACAGCATTTTCCTCAGTCTGGTGAAAGCTGCCGATTTAGATGAAGTTCTGTCACGTCCTGGAGAATGGACTCTGTTTGTTCCAACTAATGATGCCTTTAAAGGTTTGACTGATAATGACAAGGATATACTGATAAGTAAGTAGCATAAGAAAACTACAGTTATAAGCAAAGGTCAAATCAATTGGAAAGGAGGCTAATGCACTCCTTATACAGAAGCTGCCTGATGAAACATTTTACCTTTTGCATAGAGCAATTCACAGGACTTTCCTAAATTATTTCCTTCCTGGGGGATACAGAAAATATATTTTTGGAAAGAAGCATCCAATCTGACTTTAAATTCAAATTTCACTCCTTAATATATTATTCTATGGTGCTACTACCTTTTAGGTTAAAATCCTCTTTCATTTTATTACCTTCAATTTTTCATCATTCAACCTTGCTAATAGCTTTTTTAAACTGAAAATTCTGTTCTATCACGTTTCTAGTTGTAACTGCCACATTAAGAGATATTTAGTGTTGGCTTTTATTACCTTTTCTTTCCTATGTTTCCACCCAGTGATCTCTGATAGCACCTGTGCTCTCCAAGTTAAATATTGAATGTCTTCTGCTACATGCCAATGCATGTGATTTCTTTCCATCTGTCACTTCTAAACTCTGGAATGTATAGATTTTTCATAAGATTTTAAACTAGTTTATTTAGTGTCATGCTTTATTTCCATAAGAGAAGAACTGCACAGTGAATACTTCAAATCTTCTGTGGAATTTCCCACTTGGAGACAGTAGTCTGTGGCCACAGCACTATAAATAATTTTAGTTTTTTTGAAAGTAATGTGTATGTGGCCTGTGCACAAGTACAGGAGGAGTGGCTGCCATATCCCCAAGGTCAGTCACGTTTTCCATTCCTGCACTTTTCAAAGTTCAATGACATGAAGCCAAACTCCATGAATTCTTAATGACTTGGAAGACTCAAGTTCAGAGCACTGATAAACAGCAACCTCAGCCTTAAAATCACTAATGAGGCACTGAGAATTTAAATTCTCTCTTCAGCCATTTAAAATTATGGTTGTTGTCTAAGTTGCTTTCTAGTGTGGTGTGTCTCTAGTGACTAACAGTAAATTAACAGATAGCCTAAATGACTCTCATTAGGTAGCCATGAAAGGAAATTGAGCTTGTCACAAGGCTGTGACCAAAGTAACTGGATAAATGCCATTGTTCTGTTTGTATTGTATTAAGTAGCTACTTTATTAACTAAGGCCGAGTTTCTGAAGTCTATAATTTTTGTCTTCAATTTGCAACCTGAAGTTGTAGTCAAGGCCAATACCATATTGGATTAATTCTGTAGTTTAAAACACAATTATATTCTGCTTTTCAAGGGCTTTATGTCCCATCGTTTTCATTGTGGCTCAGTTTCTATATACTTGCCTTGGCTCTCGATTTTTTGCAGCAGGATGTGTTGTGGTTTTTTTGTCAGATTACTTTGTAGAATTCTGTCTTGGCTTTCTTTTAAGATATTATGTTACTTTCTCCATAAAAATTAAATACATAATAATAATATGTTCTAATTAATATATATTTTTAAAGGAATATAAAGAAATACTTCGTTAATCTATAAGAAAGACGCAAACATGTTTTTCTAAGATTATTTTAACCATAACTGTTGTGGCATAGAACAAAGGTGGTCTAATAGTTTGTGAAAACATCTTTGGAGTGACCATGTTTGGGCTTTGTATGTAACTTGATGGTATCTATGAATGGTCCAGTAAAAAAATCTCATTGCTAATTTTACTAGGAAGAAAAAGATAATTCAATTGCATTTCAGTAGTAAATTTCAGTAATATAAGTGATTGGAGCAAAACACAGAAAAAAAGAAAAAAATTAATAAAAGAAAATGTTCACTGAAAGAGACACCAGGGGAAAAAAATTACTAGACAGAATTTCCATTGCAGTTTCATCAAGGCTGAAGCTCTTAATAGCAATCAAAATCATTAAACTTAGAATGGTCAATATTCCATATAATGAAAAGCAGATGTGTTTTCAAGCTGCTCTGCTTGGTATCTTGTCTCCTGGGGAGATCACTGGGTTCTCTGGATCTATGGCTCTCAATCTTCATCAACCCAGAGCACCAGACAGCCCGATCAGGACAATAATTTCAGCTCCAGGATTCATTTGCTTTTTAAGACACTCTTGAAAATGTTGGATTTTTTCTCTCGTCATCCCAAATAGGAATGTCGAACTTTGAAATGTGGAAATCATCCCTGAAATTGGGTGTTCTTCCCCTTTCTTAACTTCTCCAAGCTACATCTCTTCTCTATAAGAACAGGCAAAAACAGCACTCCTAACTGCTCCAGTGACCACTTTTCTGTTCTTTTATACAAGACTTCTTGTAAGATCTTTATGAAGATGTTCTAAGCACCTTTTTGTCATTTGGTTGGGTTGTGTCCCTTTACCATCATTTTTACAGATTCAAATTGTATGTGTTCATGGCATTTTAATTCATACTGTGTGTCATTCCAGCTCAAGCCTCTGTGAATCCTTAGAATTTCTAGAAAGAACTATCCCATACCATTTAATTCTTATTCCTACTTTTTTTTTTCTCTTTACGTAGGAGACAAAAATGCTCTCAGGAATATTCTTCTTTACCACTTGACACAAGGAGTTTTCATTGGAAGTGGCTTTGAGCCTGGCGTGACAAATATTCTTAAAACCATCCAAGGAGGCAAACTCTACTTGAAAACAGTTAAGCATAGAAAAATTCTCCCTGCTACAGCCTTGTAACAGGGATTTGATATTTCACGTCTATCCACAGTTTGTGATGTATTTCTCCAAATGTAAAAATAGGGTTTGGGGATGTTTTTTAATGTCCCTGATAACTTGTGTTCTCTTTTGATCTTTTATCAGGTGAATGATACTCTTCTGGTTAATGAATTAAAATCAAGAGAATCTGATCTCATGGCAACGAATGGTGTCATCCATGTCATTGACAAACTCCTGTATCCAGCAGGTATTATTTTATTTGCATGTTAGGTAGCTGCAACAACTTTAAAAGTTAATTAATTTAAAGATCTAAATCTTATGTGGAATATGAAGCAGAAAATTTACCTCACTTCACATTTTATGGAAGAACCTTGTTTGAAACCATGGCAATTTGGTGAAATTCTGTGAAAGTCAAGTATATGGAAGACAAGACTAGCTATAGGCTACTTTTTCTGCTGATGTGGAAGAACATACACACAAGTAGACGCTTGTGTAAGTGTTTGAGAGTGATTACAACTCCTGAGCACTCTAAATGAAAGTAAGATGCACACAGTTGTGTATTTCCTCTTACAAGCCTATTTCTTTTGTCAGATCTGCCTGTTGGAAATGATCAGCTGCTCACAATCCTGAAGAAGTTGATTAAGTACATTCAAATTAAGGTACTCTATCAGTAATTATCCCTTTGTGTTTATGGCAGGACCTGGGAAACTCTGTACATGATAATTCATAAGTGATTTTCTCATCCCTTCTTTCTTCAACAGACAACATATACAATAGTTCCCAATTACCCAAATATAATCAGGAATCATACCCTGCACTAAATAGTTAGAATTTATTTTTCAATGCCAAATAATTATAGCATATTTGCATTTGGATAATTCCCGTGTGAATTGGCCCAAAGCTGCTCTTTGGTTCATGTACAATTTATCACTCTTGGAAAATAAATCACTTCTAAATCCTTGAGGCAGTTCCTCTTTAAATAAAATAATGAGTGGCTGAATTTTTATGTCATTAGAACCACTAGCATTGATAACCTGTGAGGAAAAGTAGGCATTCTTATTTGCCTCAGCTGTCATCTTGAGATTACATTCTCCATCAACAATGAATGAAAGAACCTAGACAAACAGCACCACCCAACTTTTAGGTCAGTGAAGCAGCGAATCCTACCCACACTCACCAGGAAACTGTAAGGCAAGTGCTACTTCTCTTAAATTTTACAATTGCTTTTCTGTTTTTATAGTTTGTTCGTGACAGTACCTTCAAAGAGATTCCACTGACATTTTACAGTAAGTTTATTTTAAATACTTCCAGATGGGTTTGAGAATTCTTTTTTAACAGTGCCAAATCCAATTTGGAATTGTACATCTCTTTTTCAATCAAAAAGAAAGGAATTTCTGGGAAAGTAAGATGTGCTGATGAAGCAAAGGAGGAGAAAGACTCAAAGTAGAATGTTTCTGGCTGTTGCACGGCTTTATGCATTTTTTTCCCTTTCCAGATGTGTGACTGGAAAGTAACCCTGAAGTAAGCTTTTCAGACTCTTTGGAGTAGGCAAGATATATATGGCAAAGATTGTTTCTCAGTTTTTAGCCAAGGGTCAGTGCTTAGTACATAGCAGAGTTGTACTGCCTCTCTCTCCAAGATTTACTGCACTGTACTCATTCACTAAGATGCAGCATTGACCAAACTGCACTGAGAGCCTTTCTTTCTCATAAATGCTTCCAGAGGAACAGAGTGTGTGGTTCCACGTGTTTCCCAGATGTGCAAGTATGAGGCTTGTATGGGAGACAGTTGTTCTGACTATTTTCTCTTCAGGGAGAAAAAGAGAATCCCTTTCTGCTCTCTTGTAGCCTTTCTCAGTGTGTGCATTTGTCTTCCTCATATAAAGTAGAACCTGTTGAAACAAACTGTTAGAAGACAAAGATTCTGCTGAAACTTTGATCTGGGAGGCAATGTGAATTTAGACCCATAATTACATTTCTAGGGGGTTCTACCAGCATTTCACAGTAGAAGTGGAAACTATCACATTTGGCTTTTGAAAGTTGAGAATGGTCATACTAAAGTTAAAAAACTCTCAGAACAAAAAATGGAAGAATCTACCTTGATGGCAAGCTCAATATGAGTCAGCAGTGCCCTGGCAGCCAGGAAAACCATCTGTGTCCTGGGGGCATCAGACAAAGCATTGCCAACTGATCAAGGATATTGATTACCTCGCTCTGCTCTGCATTGGTGCAGCCTCACTTTGAATATTGTGTGCAGTTTTGGTCATTGCAATATAAGAAGGGCATCAAACTATTGATGTCCCTCCTCTACCCAGTGTCCAGAGGAGGGTGACCAAGATGGTGAAAGGTCTTGGATGTGAAGACTTACGAGGAGTAGATGAAATCACTTGGCTTGTTCAGTTTGGGTAAGAGAAGACTGAAGGGTGACCTCATTGTTGAGCAGCAACCTCATCACAGCCTGCACCTTCCCCATGGAGGGCAGCAGAGGGACACATGCTGGTCTCCTCCCTCTGGTGACAAATGACAGGACACAAGTAAATGGAATGAAGCTGCGTCGGAGGAAGCTCAGACTGGACATTAGGGAAAGTTTGTTCACCTAGAGGCTGGTCGGTGACTGGAACAAGCTCCCCAGGAAAGTGGTTAAAGCACCAAGCCTGACAGAGTTCAAGGAGCTCCGGGGCGACACTCTTGGTCATGCGGTTTAGTCTCAGGTAGTTCTTTGTGAACAAGCCAGTTGGATTTGATTGATATGGGCCTCTTCCAGCTTGAGGTATTCTACCGCCCATGTCCAGTGAGAGTAGCACAAGAAGCAATGCCTGTAAAATTAAGCAAGGTAGGTCAAGGTTGGACACCAAGGAAAACTGTAGCTGTTGATTTAGTTGAGTGTGGGAGTAGGAAGGCTGGGACCTCTGCCAGGAAGGACTTCTCTACCATTGAATGCATATGAGCCCAATAACTATCAGAGATGTTAAATGAATACTCGAGTCTGTCCTAGGTGTAGGGGGATAACTTGATCTTGCAAAGGCTCCACAGGCGTATTCTCTGTCACGTTCTATCCATCATTCTGAATGCCAGAAGGTTTCCTCTGTTTACCACATCAGCTCCATAACGAAAAGGGCAATACTCAAATTTAAGGTATATCAGGGAACTGTGCAAATCTTTGTGCAAGCAATCGTACAAGCCATTATTATTATGTATCACACATTGTCATGCATCTCATGCCCAGGAGGTTTCATAAATAGCATGCCAGCACATTCTGACTGCAGGTGACTTGCACACATCACCATTTCACAACCAGAACTGAGATTCATACTGTAGATCTTTTTGAGCTATTTTTCCACCCATTAATATCTATGGTTTTCTCCACATCCTTGTGAGCAGACCAAATCCAACTGACCATTGCCATAAAGAAATTGTAACAGTGGAATGTACTGTATATTCCATTTTCTATGTTTTCAGAAATTAACATAATTGAAAGCAACGTCCAGCCTATCATCACAAAGGAAGGTAAATGAGGCCCTTGGAATATATATTTCTGCATATGTTCATATACATATCCAGAATATATATTATATGTATTTTTTTAGTGGGATGCATTTTGTACATAAGAAGTCCAAAATGCTAAGCACTTTGCTGGAAAAGCAAAGATACAAATATTGCAATTAGAACTGACTGAAATATTTTGTATAAATAGATTACCCACAGTTATTCTTCCTAAATGGATTTTCTCCTTTTTCTACAGGCATCTAAAAATGTTTTATAAATAATCTTCTTGCAAAACATTTCTTCTATTACTTTTTTAATAGACCCTTTATTTCATTAATACAGTTATTTAAAAAAATGAAGTAGACATGTTTCTTATACTTTGAAGAAAAAAAAAATTAGTTCATTTTTCTATTATTTTCAATCAGTTCTAACTACCAATATCTGTCATATGCCTGGAGAAGATATTTAGCCAAACTTTCTATCTTAATTTCTCAAGAAAAAATAATTACTTCAAGAGTAGTGGAGGGACTGAAGAGAAAAAAATACGGGGCTGAGAGTGTTAAAATCACTTGTGATTTATAGCTTAACTAAAGCTAATGAGATCCAGTTTCGCATTGAAATAAAAATGCTCAAAGGGAATTTGTTTGAGCTCAACTGAGAAAGGCAACTAAAAATGTCATGCAAAAATTTTTATCTAGACTGCTTAATCTGTGTTTCTGGGAGGATTTCATCCCAGTAGAAGTGACATGTCCTTACTTTTTCAGCAGCTTGTCTGCTTCATCCCATTGAGGATTAGAGACAATCTAGCATATATGCTGCTCTTTGTTGGATAGTCTCCATCATTAAATCAGATCCACAGTGCAATATAAATGGATACAGTACTTCATATGCCTCCAAGGTATTTTAGAAATCTTCCTACAATGAGGGTGACTCACTCTCTGAAAGTACATGTTCCTCTCTGTTAAATTCAGAGATAGGGTATATAGCTTAGTAGATTTACATTATGTTTGGAAGTTGAAAGTTAACTGAAACAAAATTGTCCTTTAAAGAAAAAAGTGTCTGAGCACTTCTATAGCCAAATGTAGAATAAAGTTTTATTTGCCTAAAAGGAGAAAAAATAACTCTAAAAGTTAGTGAGTATTGAAGGGCTACTCATTTTAATTGCTGGTACAGTGTTTCTGCTTTGGGACACGCTCCAAAGAGTGATCTCTGGCCAGTGAAGAATCAGATAGAGACCCAATAAAGCCAACTGTGGCTCCTCTGAGCTTGCTAGTAGTAAAGGTAGTGAACAGCAGCTCACATTAGAACCACATAAACTGACAACTGCCAGTAGATAAAAACTGGCAAAGTGCATGACAGGAAGTAAGGAAATTTCCACCAAAAAAAAAAAAAAAAAGAAAACGCCCCGATCCACCAAGTTTAGAGGGCAATGTGTTCTTTTTCTTGTCAGTGTTGTGCTTTCATTGTCCATACATACACATGTATGGGATGTAAAAGATTAAAGAGATGTAAAGAGTTAAATCTGATTGAAACCCACACTTAATGGATTAAATATTCAAAGGATTGTTCCTAGACTAGGCAACATAGCAAGCTATAGCTTCTCCTTTTGGTTTCCATCTATCTGCTGTATCAATCAGTGAGAAGTTATTTAGAAATCTAAACATAAAAAGTACTTACAAACATTCATAAATATACCTTTGACATTTTCATTTATATTCACCACTTATATCAATGTATCTTGGTATTTAGTGGCTTCTCAATGTGCAAAAAATGCCTCTGAGTTTAAAACAGAAGCATGGGAATGGTTTTTGTAAGAATGTTTCTTCAAAATATTCATTAGTGTTTTTTCATCCAGATGTGTTAGAAAATAAAAGAAAGAATGGCTTATTCAGTTATTTAGAGTTTGGAGTAGATGAATAGGGCCCTATAAAAAACTGAGAGTCTTTATGATCCCATCATATTATCTCATCTGCAGCAAATAAATGAATCATTTAGCTCTAAATTGTAACATAAAAGCATCCACTGGTGCTACAAAAGCAAAAAAAAAAAAAAAAGGTATGATTTGTTAGCCTGAATTGAATGTTTTCAACAATTAACATCAGGCAGACATATGTAAAACCTGTTAAATCCTGCTCTGTAATTATTAAAAAAACCAAACAACAACATCAATGCAGTATCAACATTTACAAAAATTCATATAAAGTTATCTAAGGGATTTTAAAGGAAAGTAAAAGAGATGGACTATGCTAAATTTCTAACTCCGAATAGGGAAGTTTGTGTTACAGCAGCTTCTTAAGTAGAAGGAGTTTCCATAACATTCACTACAGAAGAACTATACTTAACTACTGTTAATTGACTGCATTGATGATATGTTCCTAATTTTTTAGTATCTTCTGCTTCAGCCTGTTAGATATATTTGGATCAGTGTGATGTATAGGAACTGCACAAGATTAAGAGGTTTGTCTTGGTATTTGAAATGAAGATGACCTCACACATGCTAATGATAGCCATTAACACTAACAAATATCCTTACAGCCACTCCATTAATCTCAGAAGTTTGGTTTTTGTTTGCTTTTCTTTTTTTTTTCTGAGCTCAGTGACCCCTGTCCAAGTACTGGTAGCTTAAAAGCAAAGAAAGAAAAAAGACACGTAAAATTCTCAAAGCAGGAAAAAAAAAAAAAAAAAAAGAAACTCAAACAAACAAACCAACATAAACTAAAATTAGTTTCCTCTTGGATATCTATACCATTAATAGGAAATAATTCACAAGCATTTTCATTGTATAATTCACATGCTGATCACTACCAGAGCAATAGAATTAGGATTCCCACAAAGCCACAGTATGCATAGAAATATGTATAGAAAAAT
>VWZG01006909.1:2373-12431 GCA_013396735.1 Grallaria varia
AAAAAAACCCTTTGGAAGGGTGTCATTTAAACCTGAGGGTTAATTGGGGGGGGCCACCAGGGCTACCAGGGGCTGGTGGATGGCGGGGACCACATCAAGGAGGCCACGTGGGAGAGCGTGTCCATGATGCTGCAGCTGGTGAGCGGCGGGGCTGGGATGGTGAAACCCGGCACCGGTGGGGGCCGAACCTCGAAATAACCCGCAACCGGAGCCGGGATGGGGGGGATGAACAGCCTCCCCCCCCCATCACCCACTGGGTGTCCCGCAGGGGGGCACGGTCATCGGCAGCGCCCGCTGCCAGGATTTCCGCACGCGAGAGGGGCGGCTGAAGGCGGCGCGGAACCTGGTGAAGCGCGGCATCACCAACCTCTGTGTCATTGGCGGCGACGGCAGCCTCACCGGCGCCGACACCTTCCGCGCCGAGTGGAGCGGCCTCCTGGCTGACCTGCTCAAAGCGGGTACGTCTGGGATCCCCCTGGATCCCCCAGATTTATTCTTTGGACCAAAGTCCAATGAGTTGTACACAAAAATGCTGTTTTTATCACTCGTATTGGAGGTTGGTGCCAATGTTTGGGACCTGCTCAAAGCGGGTATGTCTGTGCTCTGCCTGGACCTCCCAAGTTTATTCTGGAGGTCCAAAGGAGGATTTGGACCAAAGTCCAACCAGTCATACACAAAAATTATGTTTTTCCTCCCATAACAGGTATTGGTGCCAATGTTTGGGACCTGCTCAAAGAGTCTGTGTCCCTCCTGGACCCCCAAATTTAACAAAAGTTTGTGCCAATATTTGGCCCCAAAGGGACCTGCTCAAAGGGTGTAGATCTGTGTCCCCAAAGGATTTATTCTTTGTACCAAAATCCAAAGAGTCATACACAAAAATGGTGTTTTTTCCCCTTGTAACAGAGGTTTTTGTGCCAATGTTTGGCCCCTAAGGGGACCTGGTCAAAGGGGGTACATCTTTCCCCCGACAGGACCCCCTGGATTTATTCTGATGGGTGCAAAGGAGGGTTTGGACCAAAATCCGACAGGCCGTACACAAAAATGCTGGCTTTTCCTTGCCATAATGAGGGTTGGTGCCAAGGGGGTGTTTTGCCCTTTGAAGACGGAGGGAGCAGGGTCTGTCCCCCTCTCTGGCAGAGGATAAAGGTCTGTCCCCCTCTCTGGCGGAGGGAACAGGGTCTGTCCCCCTCTCTGGCAGAGGATAAAGGGTCTGTCCCCTTCTCTGGCAGACGGTACAGGGTCTGTCCCCCTCTCTGGCAGAGGATAAAGATCTGTCCCTCTCTTCTACAGGGGCGATCACAGCGGAGGAGGCGAAGAGCTCCAGCCACCTCAACATCGTGGGCATGGTGGGCTCCATCGACAACGACTTCTGTGGCACTGACATGACCATCGGCACCGACTCAGCGCTGCACCGCATCGTGGAGATCGTGGACGCCATCACCACCACGGCCCAGAGGTGACAGAGACACCCCCTTTGTCCCTGCCCTGAAACCCACCGGGGTGTAACATGGGGCTGACACTCTCATTTCCCCCACAGCCACCAGAGGACCTTCGTCCTGGAAGTGATGGGGCGTCACTGCGGGTATGTGTCCCCCGCCAGACCTGGCTCCAGCTTTAGCAAGTGGGGGGGCAAAAAACAACCCTAAAGGGGCTCTTTTTAACCAATTCCAGCTACCTGGCTCTCATCACCGCCCTGGCCTGCGGCGCTGACTGGGTCTTCATCCCTGAGTCTCCCCCCGAGGAAGGCTGGGAAGACCATTTGTGCCGGAGGCTGACAGAGGTAGGAGGAGCCCCAGTGGGGGTCCTGTCCCTATCCCAGTTCCTGTTGTCACCCCCTGCCACCCTCACAGACCCGTGACGGTGGCCTGAGGCTGAACATCATTATCGTGGCTGAGGGGGCCATCGACAAGCACGGCAAGGCCATCACAGCCGATGACATCAAAAGCGTGAGTGGGCACCGGGGTAAAGAAGGGAAGAAGCCCCTTTTTTTCCACCCCATCCCAGCCCTGCTGTGGGGTCAGATCCAGGAGCATCCCTGTCTTCCAGCTGGTGGTGAAGCGTTTGGGGTACGACACCCGGGTCACCATCCTGGGCCACGTGCAGCGCGGCGGGACCCCCTCTGCCTTCGACCGCGTCCTGGTAGGCGGAACTCCACATCCCTTTTCCCCCCTGGGGTGGAAAGGGGGCTCGGGGTGGTGACAGTGCCCTCGCCGTCCCCACAGGGCAGCCGCATGGGGGTGGAAGCTGTCATGGCCCTGCTGGAGGGGACTCCCGAGACCCCCGCCTGCGTTGTCAGCCTCTCGGGCAACCAGGCGGTGCGCCTGCCCCTGATGGAGTGCGTGCAGGTGGTGAGTAGGGGGGCACAGGGCACCCCTGGGGGCACCCCTGGGGCACCAGCTGGAGCCAAGGCCAGGCCAGGCTGGAAGGTGCCCCCCATCCCCATCCCCTTCTGCTCCCCCCCAGACCAAGGACGTGACGACAGCGATGAACGAGGGGCGCTTCGAGGACGCTCTGAAGCTGCGGGGCCGGTGAGGGTCTGCACGGCATCCCTCCTCCTTGGGGACACAGGGGTCTGGTCACCTCCAGGGCTCTGGTCACCCCCATGGCTCTGGTCACCCCCATGGCTCTGGTCACCTCCAGGGCTCTGGTCACCTCCAGGACTGTGGTCATCTCCAGGGATCTGGTCACCCCTGGGGCTCGTGTCACTCCCATGGCTCTGCTCACCCAATGGCTCTGCTCACCCCTGGGGCTCTGGCCACCCCTGGACTCCGGTCACCCTCCTGAGCTCTGGTGACTCCCATTGCTCTGGTCACCCCCATGGCTCTGCCACCCCTGGGGCTCTGGCCACCCCAGGCCTTCGGTCACCCCCATAGCTCTGGTCATCCCAGGGGCTCTGGTCACGCCCACGTCTTGTGCCACCCCATGGCTCCGCTGAACCCCAGCCCTCCCACTGCCCCCCCTCTCCCCACTCCACAGGAGCTTCCAGAACAACTGGAACGTGTACAAGCTGCTGGCACACATCCGGCCCCCCTCCACCAAGGTACGGTCAGCGGTGCGGGGGGAACCCGGGACCACTGCCCAGAGCTCCCAGACCCCCAACACCATCTCCTTTGCCCCCCCAGAGCAGCTACACCGTGGCCGTGCTCAATGTGGGCGCTCCAGCCGCCGGCATGAACGCGGCCGTGCGCTCCACCGTGAGGATTGGCCTCATCCATGGCCACCGCATGCTGGCGGTCCATGACGGCTTCGAGGGGCTCGCCTTTGGCATGGTGGGACACCTAGGGGGAGCAGGGGGGCACGGAGCGGGGCAAAAGGGCAGAGGGACCCCCAGTAAGGGGGTGCTTAACCCTCCCTTCCAAAAGCCAGCCCTGGTGGGGTTTGTTGTCCATGAGTCTGGGGCACGGAGTTACCCCAATATCATTGTCCCTGAGTCTGGGACACCCTGTGACCCCAATATCATTGTCCCCGAGCCAGGGGGCACAGAGTTACCCCAGTATCATTGTCCCCAAACCAGGGGGCACAGAGTTACTCCAATGTCATTGTCCCCAAGGCAGGGAGCACCCTGTAAGCCCCATATAATTGTCCCCAAGGCAGGGCGCACCCTGTAACCCCCATATAATTGTCCCCAAGGCAGGGCGCACAGAGTTACCCCAATATCATTGTCCCCGAGCCAGGGGGGCATAGTTACCCCAATATGACTCTGATGTGGCTGCAGTGGGGCCAATGTGACCCCAAACCCTTCTCTCCTCCCCCTCCAACTCTCCGCTTTCCCCACAGGTGGAAGAGATCACCTGGAACAGGGTTGGTGGCTGGACAGGGCTGGGAGGATCCAAACTGGGCACAAAGAGGTAACAACACTCCCCTTGGGGACATCCCATCCCTCGGGGGCCAGTGCCCAGGTTGAGCCCCCCACCCCACCCCAGGCGGGCTCATCCGGGGGGGATTTCACCTTCCCAGGACTTTGCCCAAGAAATACTTTGAGGAAATCAGCACCAACATCAGCAAATTTGGCATCCACGGGCTGATCATCATTGGCGGCTTCGAGGTGAGTGGCCGGTGGGTGGGTGGTGGGTGGGCAGGGTGCCCGTGGAGAGGCTTGTAAAGGGTAAAAACCTGATAAAAAATGCAAAGGGCTCTTGGGAAAAGGGCCTGGGAAGTCGGGAGGTATTGGGCGGTAAATAGCTGGGATTTGAGCCGTGGTTTGGAGTTGAGCTGGTTGCGTATTGGGAAAAGGTTCTGCTCCCAGAGGGTGGTTGGGCACTGGGACAGCTCCCCAGGGCAGTGGGCATGGCCTCAAACCTCAAGGAAGGCTTGGACAACCCTCTGAGAAGCTGGAATTTTGGGATCAGTGGGATTTTGGGGTGTGCTGTGCAGGGCCAGGAGCTGAGTCGGAACAGATGATCCATGTGGGTCCTTTCCAACTCGGGACATCCCTTGGTTCCATGCCAACCTCCTGCCCCCTCTGCTCC
Source organism: Grallaria varia (assembly GCA_013396735.1). Lineage (NCBI taxonomy): Eukaryota > Metazoa > Chordata > Aves > Passeriformes > Formicariidae > Grallaria > Grallaria varia. The sequence goes on from VWZG01006909.1 coordinate 6,843, forward strand.
CCGCAGGCCTTCATGGGCAGCCTGGAGCTGATGGAGGGCAGGACCAAGTATGAGGAGCTCTGCATCCCCATCTGCATCATCCCCGCCACTGTCTCCAACAACGTGCCCGGCTCCGATTTCAGCATTGGCGCTGACACGGCGCTCAACACCATCACGACAGTGAGACCCTGCAGCCCCTCTCCCCTCTAACACCGGCACCTCCCCAGGACCCCAAATCCTCCTGTCTCCTACCCCAAATCCTCCTTTCCCACCCCAATTCTTCCCCCTCTCTGGCAGACCTGTGACCGTATCAAGCAGTCGGCAGCTGGGACCAAGCGCCGCGTCTTCATCATCGAGACCATGGGGGGCTTCTGTGGCTACTTGGCCACCATGGCCGGGCTGGCGGCTGGTGCCGACGCTGCCTACATCTATGAGGAGCACTTCAACATCCATGACCTGCAGGTTGGGGCATCCCCTGTGTCCCCTGCCCTCCTCCCCTGCACCCCCTGTCCTCCTCCTCCGTGCTCCCTGCTCTCCTCCCCTTTTCCCCCCTGCCCTCCCACACCACTCCAGACCACAGTGGGATGTCCATTCCCACTTCCAAACCTCCGAGCCAGCTCTTGTGCTCCCCACACAGGTCAACGTCGAGCACTTGACTGAGAAGATGAAGACAACGGTGAAGAGGGGGCTGGTGCTCAGGTGTGTCCCCTGGGTGGGGTGAGGGTGATGTGCCATGCCTGTGCCACGCCTGTGCCACTCCCCCACACCCCTCCCCTGGTGCAGGAATGAGCGGTGCAATGAGAACTATACCACCGACTTCATCTACAACCTCTACTCGGAGGAGGGGAAGGGAATCTTCGACTGTCGGAAGAACGTCCTGGGGCACATGCAGCAGGTGGGAACCCCCCAAGGGAGGGGCTGCCTCCTCACCTGGGGCCTTCCCCTGTTTACCCAGTGACTTTCCTGGCACAGGGCGGCACCCCGACCCCCTTCGACAGGAACTTTGGCACTAAGATGGGTGCCAAGGCAGTGGCCTGGATCACCGGGAAGATGAAGGAGTGTTCCCGGCACGGTGGGTGCTCCCGGGTGGGTGGGTGAGGTTTCTGCTCACCCCCCACAGCCAAAGGCAATGCCCAGCTCTTTCGCAGGGTGCCCCCACGTTCTGACACTTCAGTGCCATCCCCACAGCGAGGCCCCTCCCGGCGGAACAACTGCCACTCCTGCCAACCCAAATCCCTCTTTTCCCACCCCAAATCCTTCCACTCTGTAGACCTGTGGCCACATCAAGGAGTCAGTGGTCAGGACTATGTGCTGCCGGGTCCTGCGTGGTCTTCCTTCCTTGCAAGGTCCAAAACACTCCTCTTTCTCTCTTCCCCTCCCCTGCCAGGTCGGATCTTCGCCAACACAGCCGACTCAGCCTGCCTGCTGGGGATGCGCAAGCGCAGCCTTGTCTTCCAGCCCATTGCCAGCCTCAAAGAGGAGACCGACTTCGAGTAGGTGCCCCTTTTTCTCCTACCCCAGGAAGGATAAACAACGGCCTGGGATGCTCCTCTGGGAATTGTTCCCACTCAGGAGCATCGCTCCACACCCCTCTCTCTAACTCGCATCCCAGGCACCGCATCCCCAAGGAGCAGTGGTGGCTGAAGCTTCGCCCCATCCTGAAAATTCTGGCCAAGTACCACATCGAGCTGGACACGTCGGAGACGGCCCACATGGTGCACATCACACACAAGAACATGGCAGCCGAGTCCAGCATCTGAGAGAGGAGGAGCTGAGGCAGCTCCCCCTGCTCCGGAGTGTCCCTGGGGCATTCCAGGGAACCTCTGGAACAAACGCTCCCCGTTTCAGCTACACCCCCCAAGGGAACCCACTGAGGCTTTTCCCAAAGCAGAGGGTTTCCTTAGGGTCAGTTTTGGGGTTGGTTTAAGTATTTCATGGGCTTTTGAAAGAGAAATGTTTCTGCAAGCGTTACAGGCTGAGAGTGTGCGCCATGGGCAGAGCCCCACCCCAGCACCACTTTAGTGTTAAAACTCACAGAATTAAGATGCTTCAATAAACTCATCACTCGTTTGTGGCGGCAGGTGCTAATTGTGCTCCAGCCCTCAATCATTGATGCCCTGGGAGAGGCAAACACAGCCCCCATACACCCCTCTGGCCATGAGAGCTCCATTTCCCAGCACAATGGGGAGGAACAAAATACACGGAATCTGATTTTTCCTCCCCAAGTTTCTCCCATGAGATAATTGTTTGATTTCACCCTTGGACAGCACAAAGCAGCTCTTTCAGTGGATCCTGGAGCATCGTGGTGATTCATCAGAATCCCCCAAAACTAGCAGAGAATGACGGGTGTGAGGGGGATCAAAGGGGGAAGTTACAGCTCAGGGGGGTGGGGGACCCCAGGGCGGACGGGAGGGAAACTCTCAGCTGCTGGTGCTCCAACTGGGCTTCTCCAGAGGGAGGGAAACAGTTCCTTTGCTTACACGAAGAACAGCCCTGCAAAACCTGAGAGGTTCTCACCCTCTGCAGTGCTGATACACCTTAAAAATTAGAGATAAAAAGGGGAAAGTGCCCTTCTCTGTGTTGAAGGGACACTGAAGCCCTGGGAGCTGCAGACACTATGCCCTGGCTGTGGTCAGGATTCCAGCTCCCTCCACAAGCTTTACCAACAGAATTCCAGCCAGCATGCCCCACTCCTCTGGTTCTCACAAGACCCTCTCCTTATTTCCTACAAGGAGAATTTCCCCATTCTCCCTGCCCAGAGAAATCCTTCCTTTCCCCAAGCACTGCCCCAATGCCAAAAACACAAAAAAAAGGAAAAAACCCCCACGTTAATCCAAGAGCTGGGATATAATTTGCCATCAGAGAGGGACTGTTCATTCCACAAGGCTGCAGTGGAGGAGACAGCATGTGTGAGGGGACAGCTGAGCAAGCTTGGGGGGCAGAGAGACAACACAGAGCTGTGCGTGGCATCCCTGGATCCCACTGCCCTGGCACAGGTGGCACAGCAGAGCAGGGCAAGGGCCAGGGCAGCGACCAGGGCGAGGAATCCGCTGCCGTCAGGTCCAAAACCTCCTCCCTGGCACTGCCATGGGGAAGCAGCAACAAAGGGAGGTTGAGGGAGCTGAGTGGTGGCACAGCAGAGTCCAGTGCCTTGGTTGTCACTCAGCTGAGGAGCAGAACACAGTCCTTGAGGCAGGCGGGAAGGGGCACCTGCTCCAGGGTGGTTTAGCTGAGGAGCAGCAGGTATTCCTTGAGGCAGGTGGGCAGGGGCAGCTGCTCCACGGCATCAGGCAGGAACCTGACACCCAGGCTGCGGCGCACGGCGTAGCGGGACAGGGTCTGCAGGCTCCCGGGGGCCGAGCAGAGCAGGGTGAGCTTCTCGCAGAGCTGCTGATCCCTCGCCACCCCCCAGGGCACGCTGCCGTTCTTCCTCAGCTCCAGGTGCCCGCCGGCACGGCGGAGCAGCTCCAGGCAGGACTCCTCGCGCTCGGTGCCCAGGCCACGCACCAGCAGCGCCACCAGGCGCGAGATGGGGCTCTGCCCTTTGAGGTTCACCACCCGCGCCTCGGCGCCAAAGTCGAGCAGGACGCCGACGCTCTCCAGGTTGCCCTTCATGGCGGCCCAGCTGAGTGGGGTGTCATCGTTGTAGTCGCGGGCATTGACGAGTGCGCCGCCCTCCAGCAGCGCCCGCGCACACTCTGCGTGGTTCTTGAAGGCCGCCCAGTGCAGCGGCGTGTCCTTGTTGCCATCCAGGGCATTGGGGTTGGCCCCGAACTCCAGCAGGATCTCCACGCACGTCTCGTCCTTCTCGGCAGCATAGTGCAGGGCCGTGCGGTTGTAGCCGTCCAGGGCGTTGACCTGCACAAGGGGACAGAGGTCAGCGAGGTCACCCAGGCCCTGCTGGGGAAGGTCCACAGTCCCCACTGTATATTTTGGGCTTTATAAAGGATGTATTTGGCTTAAAATCTGGCCAGAGAAGCCAAATAATGCAGTTTTGGTCACAAAGTGTAAGGAAGATTGAGGTGCTGGAGGGCGTCCGAAGGAAAGCAACGAAGGTGGGGGAGGGTGTGAGGACACTGAGGGCACTTGGTGTGTCCAGCTGGAGAAGAGAGGACTGAGAGGACACCTCATTGCAGTGACACCTTCCTGATCTCTGCTCTGTGGGGACCAGGGACAGCACCCAGGGAATGGCCTGGAGTTGGGTCAGGGCAGGGTTAGGTTGGATCTCAGAACAAGGTTCTTCTCCTAGAAGGTGGTCGGGCATTGACCAGACTGCCCAGGGCAGTGGGCACAGCACCAAGGATGGCAGAGCTCAGGAAGCCTTTGGATGATCCTCTGGGGCACAGGGTGTGTCTCTTGGGGCTGGTCCTGTGCAGGGCTGAGGGTTGGACTCAATGATCCCTGTGGCTCCCTCCCAGCTCAGAAGACTCTCACAGCTCAACAAGAGACCTTCTCTAATGAACTCTGTCTAAGCGCCATGACACCTACAGCCCACATTCAGAGGGTGGGAAAATGAGGCATGGAAGGGGAGTACAACCTCCCAAGGGCCAGAAGGAAGCACGAAAAAAATCCAGCAAATACAGGGAATGGTGGTTTCAATTCTTCCTCCAGGTTCCCACTGCAAAACCGTCTCTCCCTGACACCCCAAAGGGACACCCTGAGATCTCAGCACAAACATTTCCTCCTCGCTGAACCTTCCTTTGGTCCCTCTTTGCCCTGTGAGGAGACATAAAGCCACAGAGTCACAGCATCTCCCCAACTGGAAGGGACCTACATGGATCATTGAGTCCAACTCCTGGCCTTGCCCAGCACATCCCAAAAATCTCACTGATCCCAAAATCCCAGCTTCTCAGAGTGTTGTCCAGCCCTCCTTGAGGTTTGAGACCGTGCCCACTGCCCTGAGGAGCCTGTACAGTGCCTGACCACCCTCTGGGGGAACAAGCTTTTCCAAATATCCAACCAGCATGACTCCAAACCACAGCTCAAATCCCAGCTGTTTATCAGCACCCACTGCTGCCTCCCAACCTCCCAGGCCCTTTTTCCAAGAGCTCTTTGCATTTTGATCAGGTTTTTACCCTTTACAAGCCTCACCTCTGCTCCTTTCTGCAGCAGCAGCTCCACACAGTCAGCGTCAGCCACCATGCAGGCACAGTGCAGAGGCTTCAGGGTCCCATGTAGGCAGTTCACATCAGCACCCTGGAGAGCACAGGGAGCACCCTGGCCTCAGCAAATCCACCCTGGCCTCAGTAAACCCACCCCAGGGGCAGCAAACCCACCCTGGGCTCAGCAAACCCACCCCAGGGCAGCAAACTCAGCTCGGGCAGCAAACCCACCCTGGGCTCAGCAAACCCACCCATGGCTCAGCAAATCCACCCTGGGGGCAGCAAACCTACCCAGGGCTCAGCAAACCCATCCTGGGTTCAACAAACCCACCCCCCTTCCCCGCCCTTTCTTATCACTTAATTTTTGGGGTTAGGAAAGGTTAATTAGCAGAAACCCCACAGATTTGTTTTCATGCCTGCACAGAACTCCCAAGGGCAGGAATGCACCCAGCCTCCCTAAATCCACCTCCCAGTATATCCCAGTATATCCCAAAGTAGTCCCCAGTTC
>VWZG01006910.1:0-28778 GCA_013396735.1 Grallaria varia
GTCCCCACAGTGTTACCGGCACGCTCAGTATGAATGGTCAGGGAGATGCAACCAGCTTCACAGGTTGGAGGCAGGTTCTAGGAGGAAGAGAGAGATGAAGAGCAGGTACTGCTGTATTTATGAGCTTTGATCCCTGCAACTGCCCCCCCCAGGGGGACTTCTGCCTCACTGACCAGCCTCCAGGCTGGAATGAGGGGTGGTGCAGCTAACCAGAGGCTGAGATAGGGGTTCCAGGGGTATGGTGTGGGCAGGGTCTCAGGCTGCTTTTCTGATTGACAGATGCTACCACAGAGCCTGCCATGTGGTTTCCATGAGTCTTGCCTCATGGGATACGGCCTGCCCTTTCCCCACACACATGCACACTTGAGCTGGTTCCAACCCAATAATTAAATAATCCTCCATGAGATTCTAATCCTATGCATCGCAAGTCATCAAAATAATTTGTTTCCTGTTTTAAGCACAATATCAATAGAAAAAAATCAATCCTCTTTATGACAGAGATTTATTTTGAATTTTCAAGGTGGTTTGCATTAGTGGTGGTATTGCATGTGCAATACATATTACTTGCTTGATTTCTAATGATGTTAATAATCCTCTGTGTATTACTGTGAGGAAAGTTGAATCTACTGTTGTTATTTTTCCTATTATTATTGTGCTGTACAGGAAAAATAGTTTTGCCTTAACCAAGAATGTATGTTTGTATTTAACATTATTCTTGAAGTTAGTCTTCAACTCTGAAAATGCCTCTCAGGAAAGTCAGACAGATGGCAGAATACAGAACCTGCCATTCAAGACAGAGAACAAAATAAAACCCAAGAAATTATCCATGGATTGCTGCTTAAGTACAAAAACACCATTATTTAAGCTTGAAAAGTAGTGCAATGTGAAAATTGTTAGATGAATTAAAAAACTATGCTAAAGAAGAGACTAAAGTGCCAAGTGTACTACAAAGCGTTATTGTAATTAACATAATTTCCAGCACGAGAGAAATACTATTTTTACTGTAAATTGTTTTAGAGTGCACAACAGTTTGGAAAAAGTGCTTTTATTTTTCTATCTGTAATAACTGTCTATCATTACAAGAGATACTGTAAACAGGTTTTTGAAAACAATGTTTTTTAAAAGGTTAATTATATTCGTAAATACTTCTCATAAACTAATTTATTCTGCTGTCAATCCTGAAGACTCTGAAAGGAAAATGTCCTTGTTGCACTCTTTTCTCACTAATACAGTATACAGTCTTACCTTCATAATGATTCATTTTTACGTTCCTGATTCATGGCCCAGGTATCCTTATGTCCATTACCAGGATGATTTCCATATTAAATGATGAGAATTTCTGCTCATAATTGGTGAAATTAAACATAATAACAATTACATGAAGTCAATTTGAAGGTTTTTTGGTTTTTTTTTTCAAAAGGAATTTCTTTTTTCCTAATGAAAGACATCAGCCATAGCAAACCTACTCAGATTATTGGGAAGGGAAATAATAGGCCTGCATTCTAGAATTTCCTCCATTTTTATCATAAGAAGAAGAAAAAAATCCTATCTTTTGATTATATCACCTTACACTTACTTTATTCTAAATAGTCAAAAACTTTTGAGTTTATATCTATGGCTAGGTACTTTCTCAGTGTCTTACACCATATTTATAAAAAAGGACATATATACAAGAATGCAATTATATTATATTTTATAACAAACCATAAAGGTACAACAATATTTTTATCTTATACAAAATTTAAAAAAAAAAAACCACAAAAACAACTTATAAAACTGAGACTAGCAACTGATGTCTGTAAGACTGATGCTGGGATTTTTTTCCAGCCCCAATCCTATTTTTTCTCTCTGATTATTTCATGTAACAGTGGTGATTCAATACAATCGTCTCAGAGAGAAATTTATCCTCAGGATTTTCTCAGACTTTTTGCTTTTTTCCTTCCTCTCAGACATACAACACTTACTGAGAAAGAAAATGGAGAATTTTAAAACTCAATTTCTTCTTCCATGAAAAATAAAGCACTTTTCTGCTTTTTGAAATTTACTGGCTGACACTGTGTTTGAGTGTAACGTAGGTAAAATTTAATCTATGCAAGGTAAAAAGCGGAAAATGAGGCAAAATTACACTGACTCCTCTCTCCAATATTATCTATTTTTGTTTGAGAGACAAGCAATTTGACGTGGCTTTACAGGGTACCTAAAATGGAGTCTACAATTTATACAGGACTCACTGAACTCTTTCCCCTATCATAAAGACCTCCTAGGAGTCTTTTTCCTTCCCTACAGGAATTGCCCTGACTAGAGCCACAAGTTGGAACCTTCTAAAACAGGCTTTCTGGAAAAACTCTATGCTTTTCTTAGATGCAGTGGTATTTAGCAAAGAATGGCAGTACCTACTAGTATTTATTTACATAATTGTATTTTTTTTTAAAAAAATAAATCCATTTCTACTTGTGCTCAGTGCCAGAACAGTGAACCCATCCTATAAAATATGTACTACATTCCCTACCATACAACTTCAAAATCTTCTATGGATGAATAAGCATGTCTTTTTTTTGCCTTTATCTGCTTAAACATTTCAGATATAGTTCTCGCTACAGTTATCTGCAGCTTTGGCTCCTGGACTATATTGTTGGAATGCAGACTGCATTCTAAGCTTCCATATGAGCAACAACAGCTGCTGCATGGCATTTTCTTGTCCTGGAACAAAAATCTAAGCAAAGTGGTATCATGCTCTCACCTTTGTGCTTCCGAGTGAGATCCAGTGTGTCAATAGTGATCAGTAGTACTTGTTCTGTGGGGCTGTCCTGGAACTGTGTGTTCTCATGGCCCTTCAGACCTAATGAAATACCCAAGCTTGCAGTTTATAGATTCACATTCCTGGAGCACAGCAAGCATTCTCCGTAAAAGAGAGTTCTTCCACTGCCCTGATGCAATTGATGGCTGACAAGGCAATGTGTCTTGAGTGCTTTGAAAGAAAGGAAGTAGAGTTGAAGAACCAATTGAGTGGTTCTTCTCTGAGGGCTCTTTTGGCAGGAGAGTTATAACTATGTAAGGCTTTGAAGCTGTTTTCTTTTCCTAGGTAATCTGCAAAAATTTGCAATGAAAAAATTGCCATAAATAGGGATTGTGATAATACGGCAGATTTGATTTGTTCTCAAGCATAAGGGAGTTAGAAAGTTTATATAATTAACCTCAAAAAACCAAGCAAACAAAGTAAAAGTATCCCTTACTTTCTGCAAAAGCCAGGAGCTGAATTAAACAGGAGTTAAAGCTGTTAGGGTAAAGGTAAGAATTGATTCATGGATTGACATTAAAATCAATAGCAAAATTCCCATCAACTTGTGAAGTACAAAATCATATCTTCAGTGTTTCACTCCTTCGCCTCGTAGTAAACCTATGGGAAAGCAGATGGTGTCAATTTCCCTAAAATCCAATGAATTAGACTGATCTAGAGATGCAGTTTATATTGTCCTGAGCCAGTGAGAGATGCTTGTTTCCAGTATGATTATTATAATTATTTTGTATGTGCATAATGTAAGATATATTAAGAGTGAAGACTAAACAATCCCAAACTCGGGCTATACACAAATAATGTTACAGTCTTCTAATGGGGACATGTTACTGTAGAGTATTGCCATGTCAGCATTTAAACTGATTCTACTTTAGTCATGGTCGAATTTGGTAATGGTACAAATTTTTTTGCTGAATATGTTTTAGCAAGCAAGGGAGCCACTTAGGCGCCAGGTGCCAGCCATCATGAGTTCCAGAGAAAGATGCATGAAGTGATAATGTGCTTTGTACTCTAAAGACAGATGAAACGCTTCTGGGATCAACCCCATTCTGGTGCAGAAAGTGCACAGAGGGGTGTGAAGCACCACCTTTACCCTCTTTGCACTCACTGATAAATTTGAGACAGAACTTGCCTCAAGCTTTTTGCAAAAATACCATTTTTATGCAACTGTTATCCAGACATCTCAGGGAAAAATTGTGGTGACAGAAAGCAAGCCCTTCCTGGAAAACCTTCTGAATTTGTTCAGAAGTTATTCCCTTTCACTGCTGCTAACATCTGCTGTCTAGCTGTCAGAAATGTTTGGGGTCATGTTGAAATAATCATATAATCATAAACAATATACTGATGCTTCAATGTTGAGTAAACAGATATTTACATAGCTGCCATGGAAAAATACTTATATTGGTGCAAATGAGTTAAATATAAAACAAATAACAGCATGGAAAAAAAAATTGCTTCAAGAGAATAAAGAACTCTAAAATTTTTAAGTCAAATGGAGTGAACGTTTTCTAAGGTAGTTTGTGGAAGCTATTTTGAAGTAGTAGTACATTCTACATAACTGCTGCATAAGAAATACAAGTTTCCAACTTACTAAAAAGGCATCATTAACCCAAAATTTTCTGCATTGTGGAAAAGTAGCTGAGTAATAATTTTAACAAAGGCAGAATTATATCAAATATTCCTACAAGGCAGTACCATAACTAACAAAAGCTTTTTGTCATGTATTTAACTATAGGAAACTTGAGAAAGCAGAAAAGTGTAACTGTTTTCTGTTCTTACAAGGTTTTCAGTGCAGCTAGTTGTACTGATAGTCTAAAGAAAACCTGTCAAAATAAGAATGCAGTAATATAAGCTAGTGTAAATACTATGTAAGAGATTCAGATCCAGCCAATTTTAACTAGCAAGTATGAGACACATGCTCTAGTTGCACATTCTAATGCATAGATGAACTATATCATCACTAATAAATGGAGATTCTAGATACAGGAGAAAATGCACATGATCTTCAGGCAAGGACAGTATTGGAGGCTATCATGGTTTGGGAATGGTACTCCCTCGTTCAGTGCCCCGACCAAGACTCTCCAAACCACGTACCACTCTCTCTCTTGCTCCCCCACTTTTTCCTCCCCCTCCCCAATGGGAGTGGCTGCAGAGGAGAATTGGAGGCACAAAAGGCAAAGATCACGGGTTTAGATAAGAATAATTTGCTGGAAACAGCAACAAGGTAAGAAAATTAACTGTAACAGCAACAATACCAATGACAGAGGGTACGAGAAAAGAAATTATTCACAAGGAAAATAAGAACCTCGATAATAGATAATACCAGATGGCTTCCTCCACCATGCTTTCTTGGCCAGAAGGAACTCCTTATCCTCTACAAGAGAGTTCATTTCCCATGCCCCAGCAGTGATGTGAAGAGGTATAGAATAACCTCTGGGTCCTAGCCATGCCCCTCCCAGCTACTGCAAAAAATTAAACCTGTCCTGGCTGGAACCCGGACAGAGGGTTAACTGCAGTCCCTTGACTTTACAAGAAACTCTGTCTGGTAACCCCAAATGTAAACATACATAGCACTATTTTGAAATGAGTTTTATTTATTGTCCTCCTCTCTTCCCTTATTAAGAAACTGAGTTTTGAACTAAATTTCAAAATGGCATGGCTAAAGCCTTTAAAATGCCTCAAGTCTTCTTTTTTTTTTCCTACAAACAACCGTCTTGAAGCCTCTTTAAAGCTGAATTTTTCCCTTACGATGCTGTATTTTAAAATAGCATCCTGTAATTGAAAGGGTATTCAGAATATCATTTACAAATTTAAACTAAAAGTAACACTTTTCCTCGTAATCTTCCCTTTTCCCAGTGCAGTGCTAACGTGGGCAGTGAAGAAGTGAACAGACTGCAGTTCTTTCTGGCACATCTTGAACAAATGCCACTGCTTATGTTCAAATCATTCACTTCACCAAAGTAACTAACGATGAAGAAAAGGTTGTGAAGACATTAGTAGTAGTATCATATGGCAATGTGTGGGTGCGATTTATCAAGTAGAATTTGTATCACATAGATGATACTCGGCAAACAGCAAATTAAGTTTGTTCCTCAGATCTCAGATTGATGTTACATGGCTATAATTTAATACAAGGATAACAAGAATGATATCTTTTGAGCGAATGAACATGAAACTTAATTACAGCCCTACCATGGACATCTGGCAATCATGGACAGACAGTGGTTGGATTTAGAAAAAAATAAAACATCATCACAGTTTAAAAAACCTTATAACCACAAACACTTTGCTAATGGAACATACCCTGTTCATTGACTAAAATGAAGCAGATAGACAGGACCTATGAAATATTTTATGTGGATCAAACCTTTATTTTCTAAAGTGCTGGTGACAGATAGTGAACCCACTAAATTAGATATTGCACAGTAGGTAAGGGTACATAACTTGTTACAGCTTCATGAGGAATCATCAGGCTTTGACGAAAGATCTTCCCCTGCATCTGTGAAAACGTGTCTACCTTTTCTACAGTATTTTTATAACTACATGGTTCAGTCTATGGTAATGGGTAAAGGGTGTATCATCAACAGCAAGGTCACTGGCCAGGGTGCTTTGCTTGAAGGCATTTTGATCTACAAGATATTTTGAATATCTATTTCAGCCCTGTTTGTCAAACATAGCCTTTAAATGGAGCTGAACAATTTATCAGGCTGTGGATCACAGAAAATGCATTTTCTGGGATCTGTACTGGGCCATATGCTCCTTATTCTTTCCCTCAACATCTTCCTCATCATCTTTCATCTGTTTCACATGAGCTATGTTCAAGGTTCACACCATCATTTTCAAAAAATCTTGAGGCCTGACACAGTAAGAATGATGAATATAACATACCTGGGATGAACTTCCCAGTTTGTATAAAAGGTACAATGTACACAAATTCAGTGAGAAGATGTTTTCCTCTTACCCCTCCAAATGTCACTGGTACTGATGTGCTATAGAAACTGTATTTCAGGCTGAAATAAAAACTTTTTCTGAGAGTGCCTGTGGGATTTGTACGAAGCATAGGAATCTGATCTCTGAAACTTTAAATCTCACAGGAAAAATGAAATTGTAAGAAGTTTGTAATTTTACCTGTTTTAATTTTAAATTCTATACACTTTTCAACGTGTCAAGCTTAAATGCCCATCAACATATTTCAGTCAACTTTAAGCTATTATTGATATAAAATGTGTTTCAAATCAAAATAATTTTGAAACTTTCTTCAGATTTTATAGGTTTAGAATTATAATTTCTCACATGTATCAGATATAAGGAAGAAATTCTTTACTGTGGGGGTGATGAGGCACTGGACCAGTTTGCCCAGAGAAATTGTGGATGCTCCATCCCTGAAAGTGTTCAAGGTCACATTGTTCAGGTCTTTGAGCAGCAGCAAATGAGACTCTTGATGGTTGTTAGATGCCAGATCAATTAATGGGTCGGAACCACCTTGTGAAAGGGATGTTGTTTGTGTGTGTGTGTGTGTGTGTGTGTGTGTGCAGACGAAAGCAATGGGTTGAACCTCATCAGAAGTGTGGTGGCATTGTATCCCTCGCAGCACTTCCTGGAGCCCACACAGGGAAGCACTGGAGCAGCTGCCAGTCACAAACAGCCCGGGAAAATTATAACGCCCCACAGCTCCTGGAGCCCCTGACCCAGCTTGGACTGGCAGGGGCAGTGAGAACATGGCCCCTTAGCCTGATCTGGAACCCCAGAGTGGCCAGGGGGTCAGGACAAAGAAGAAAGTAGAACACAATTCTGGTGTTATTTACTGTAGTTCAGCCAGGTCATTACTAGCAATTTGTGTTTTAACTAATGTAGATATATCATACATCCTTTTCATTCACTGAAAAATTACTGTTTACAATGAATAAGCAATGAGGATCAAAATTCTTTGAAACCATCTTAGAAATGTAAAGCATTTAATTATAAAAGGTCTGTGTTTAAAATACTTATTCCAGCTTAGCAAGGAACAAATAAATACTTACATATCAGAAATGTTTAAAATTGTGTAAACCAAACAATGTTTTATCCTGAAAATACATTGCATAATTTTTTCTAATTCTTAGAAGAAAATATTCATAGAAATACAGGTGAGAAATAAAACAGGAATTTTAATTAAAGAAATTAAATGAAAGAAATATGCAAATATATTTAAATTAAACCATTATTTAAATATGGTGTAGATATTAAGCAGCATTTTTCCATGATTCCACCAGATCTATTTTTTTTTTTTTTTGCACAGGAAAATATGTATTTAGCATTTCAGTCTCTTCCAAGGTACTAACTATCTGCTATGCTGATCCTGTGTGTGTGTGTCGGGGGGATGGGGCATGAGTGTGTATGGAGGGGGATGCATGTGAAGGGAAGTGTGTGTGTAAGCAATGAGTTATTTCAAAAGTTATTGTATTGTTCAGAAACTTGAGGATAATAAGCTACAACTTTTTACTATTGTTTTCTACAGAAAGTTTATTGCATCAAGGACTTCAGTTAAGATTAAAACTTAGTTATGAGCTAGTCAGCTCAATATCCCCAAATCAATCTGTCGCAGTGGAAATAGCAGAACCAGTCTTAAAGTGAGTGGAATCACTCCTTTTCAGGTAAATAGGCATCCTCCTGCCCCTCACAGGTTGTCTTGGACTAATCTGGCATATGGAGATGTTTCATCATATAAATATGAAAAAAATATTTTTTTTCTAGAAATCCAAGACCTACTGAAGTAAACGACAGTGGGATTTATCCAATTAAGTGGAGAAGTCTGCATCTTAGTTACTTCTCAGATTTTGTTTATAGTTAATGAAAGGAAACAGACAGTTGCAATATGTGATTCATCTGAACTAAGATGATCTACTGAAAATGAGAAAAATACCTGCTTTTCTATATTGATTATAAATAAATCCTAGTGTCAGTGCACCGAAGACAGAGATGCAGAAAGTCTATGTCTGAAATTAGATGAGAAGCTCTTTGCGCTTCTGAACAGAAATTCTTTTGGATTCCATATAACCTCGCTTTTTCTGTTGTTTTAATCATACTTTAGATTTAAAAAAAAACCCAAAAACACAAAAAAAAAAAACCACAAAAAAAGGCAACCCATAAATATCTAACATCTTGCTCACTTATTTTAGTGAAACTCAGTTTAGGTTATAGTAGTCTGTATTTTAAAAAGCCTTTATTTCCTTTCCCCTTCTTTGTCTACCGGATATATAATTTTAGACTTTTAACTATAACTTTTTAAATTATCTGTTCTTTGAAAGAAATTTTACATATATATTTGAAAATCTGTTTCACTAGTATTACTGAGTACTTTATGTCATATGAGAAATGGTAGGGATCGTGCAGATTGTTTACTGAAACGCATCAAAAAATAATCAAATATTGCATTTGCTTTTGCATTTAAAATTAAGATATATTTTATTAGTAACTGTACAAATTCATTTGGATCCAAATATATGCAATACACCACACATGTATATATACAATTCCTTTGATGTCAACTGACATATGATGCATTCTTTCAATTAAGACTACCCTTTGTTTCATATTAAATAAGGCTTAAAAATAATTTGCCTAATGATCTACAAATCCTTTAATAACACTCCTTAACATGACATTAGAAAATTACATTTTAAATTTGGGACTGTTCATCCTGGAGAAGAGAAGGCTTAGAGGTAAACTCATTAATGTATATAAATATCTGAAGGGAGGATATAAAACAGGATGGAGCCAGGTGCTTTTCAGTGGTGCCTAGTGACAGGACCTAAGGCACAAACTGAAACTCAGGAGGTTCCCTCTGAACATCAGGAAGCCCTTTTATGCTGTGAGAGCGGCTGAGTCCAGGCACAAGTTGCTCAGGGAGGTTGTGGATTCTCCATCTTTGAAGACATTAAAAAAAGGTAAAGACTAGATCCTGAACAACTGGCCATGCTGGGCCAGATAGCCTCCAGAGCTCCCTTCTGACCTCAGCCATTCTATAATATACAAATCATGTTGGTTCAGAAATAGTGAATTAAAGGAAGAGAAGATGACAATAGCTAAAGTCTCTACCATTCTAAGATTATTTTGTGGTCTATTTGGAAATTATAAAATGTACATATTCCTAGGTTTATAGTGGGTTTGGGCTTGGGGAGTTTTGTTTGTTTGGGAGGGTGAGGTTTTTTTGTTGTTTTTGTTGTTGATTTAAAAAAAAAATTAAGTGTAATTATATTACAGATTTGTCATAGGGAAAAATGTGAGTGCATGGGTACGAAAAAAATAGGAAGTAGCAATAGTGAAGCTCCAAATAACATGTCACCTAAATATTATCATGAGACAAAGGTCAAGTTCACATAGTTTAGGGCAATCAAAGGATTCAAGAGTTAGAAATTCAGCACAGGTCAGGATGGCAATCCTTCTGTGCGTAACACTGTAGATTTTTTCTCTTTCATTTCTATTTATTTCTATTCATATTCTTCAGTGGTTCTATGAAAAGACATTTGTTAATATCAGTGGGAGCCCTGTATACATGACAGCTGCACAATATACCATTAAGAACTGCAGTGCAGATTCAAGAAAGGAATTGTATCCTTTGTTAAGAACTACATTACAACATTTCTTATCCTTTAAGAGAGACTTTCAAGTGAAATTGTACTACTCTTGTCCTGATTTTCTTCATTGTCTAATTTTTATCCGTGCATTCAATTTAGTCCTTTCTCTCTACAGTTTCCTTTTTCTTCTATCCTTCTGATGATCAACTTTTTTCCATTCTCTATCACACTTGAAACAGCAGACTAATAGTCAATCACCTTTATTCACACTTGAAAAAAATAACTTAAAGCTCTTCTATTTCATTGATTCTCATAAATTTCATGCTTAAATTTATTTTTATAGTTATATATATTATTTATTACTGCAATTATTGTCTTTTTTCTGATTATGATAAAGCCTTAAATAGATATTACTATAAAAAACCACATGCTATCTATCTATTCTGATGAAAATTTTGAAAATACTTGGTGGAGTAGAAAGTTGTTAATATTACCTGTACATACTAAACTGTTCAAACTAGAAGTGAAACAAGCTCTGCAACATTTTAGTCTATTTAAAGCTAATTTCATATTGTCAATTGAAGAAAAGACAAAAAAATTCTCACTCTATTCTTATCTTCCTAAGGATTTGATATAATTTGCAAATTAGACCACAATTTGGCACTGGAAAGTATCGGCAGCAGAGATAGAACAAGAAGTTGATCTATAAGAGCAAAGGAAAAAAAGTAAAAGGTTTAAGTAGGGGACTCATAGGATAAAACTCTAATCTATACAATTACATTATATTCATTGCTGTTGAGAAGAGTGCAAATGAAATTCATAGGATACTTAAGGAAATTTAAGCTTTGGAAAGAATTTGGGTCTATATTTCATAAGTCTTATGTAAGAAACTCAAAAAATAGAATTAGAAGCAGGTTTGAGACTTGTGAGAGAACTTTGGAAGGTACTTAGAATCCCAGTAAACAGGGTTATAATACTAATCTGAGACCTAAAACTGAGGGAAAGACTATTAGAACCTGATTTAAAGTTAGAGAAAGGAGTTTATGTTTTCTAAGATACAGAATTATACCAAATATTCATCATATACCCAGAAGAAAATTAAATAAAATTAAACAGAAACAAACCCAAGCCTAAGCAGATACAACTAGTATATCTGGAAGGAAAAAGGAATAAGGAGAATTCAGATGATACAGTGAGAAAATTATTTCTCAAAATACTAAAAAGATTGTTGAATAAAAGTGTCACAACACAATTAGGAAGTTTATGCTTCCCAGACAACTGCCCAGTAGGAATTAGTGAAGAAATGATTGATCATGGTGAAGTGCTCAGAATATACAGTTTAACTTCAGTACCTAAAATATATGTATATTTCTTACAAATACTGATTTTAGCTGCTGAAAAGAACATTTTATATTCAAATGTGGCTTCTGAGGAGAAAAAAGCATGACCTTTCCTCTACCTTTTTTGTCTTTGAAAGCAGAAGTGAAATTTAAGCACTTTGAATATAAAACCTTATTAAAAAACCCCAAAAACTTGGTTTTGTTGTTGCTGTTCAATAGTCTATTAACTACGAATTTTCTGTAATTAAAAAAAAAGTATTTAAAATATCAAGCCATAGGAAGAATTTTGATTAGGTAAAATCCTCAGGAGTTTATGTTGTCTAACATTAATTGAACTGCTTAATATGAAATACATTATACTTTCAATGCGACAATAAAACTGTAAACCTGAAGTCTGAAAAAAAAAAACATTAAAAAAAGATTCCTTTTCATCTGGAAGGGTGGTGAATGAATAAAGCTTTGTGTATGGACAGTTATGGGTGGGCGTATGTTGTTATATATGCATTAGCAGCTCAAAATATTTGAGGTCACAGGCTTCAGTTACGGCAGATTGTCAGATGTTCATCCTGCTGGCACACCAAAGCAGCCAAACATCAGAAGCCATGCCCAGAATACAATATTTTTACCCATCTAAGCCTAAGTTAACATTCCTTGCTTCTTAGCAAAGCCTGTCAGCCTGAATACAATGATAGTGTCATTATTTTTTAGTATATTCATAGCACTACTTCTGGCGATTGCAGAAAATGTTTTTGTCAGTTACAACTTATGCCATTCATTCTTGCTTATAGGTGACATCAACAAGCAGCAGACTGATCTAAAGCATCTAAACATGATAATATGCATTCATGTAACATTTTTCTTTTCATATCATGAACAGTGCTCTAATAAGTCTTCAGAAAAATCTCAGTGAATTAGATAATAACAATCCAAAGTAAAACTGAGCTGATTAAATCATAGAAAGGTTGTCTGAGATTAAGGAACAAATCAATGGTAGAGAAAACTAGAGCTCAGGAACTCTGAATTTGAATAAGCAGTTCCTCAGCAACATTAGAGGTGGTGTCTTTGTTCTGTTAGATTTTCTGCAATTTCTTCACTATGAGGTTTGCGAGACACTGAAACAGATTGCCCAGAGAAGTTGTGGATGCCCCATTCATAGCAGTGTTCCAGGACATGTTGGATGGAGCAACCTGATGTAGTGGAAAGTTTCCTGCCCGTGGCAGGAGGGTTGGAACTAGATGATCTTTTAGGTCCCTTCCAACCCAAACCATTCTATGATTCTGTGAATCATTTTTCAAGAGTGGATGAAGTGGTACAAATGCTAAAAAAAGAAAGGTTTGCTAGTTAGAGTTACTTCATTTCAAAGGTTCAACACAAGGACAGAAGACAATTTCTCAATAGAAAAGAATGGTTATTGAATAATTATGTTGCAAATACAAAGAACAAGCTCTGATATAACAGCAGCTATATCAGAGCGGTAGATGAGGCATTAAAAAAGGTGCTATAGGGTCTGAACAGGAGACTATTTAGTAGTTTCCAACAACAAAGAAAGAAAAAGCATATGCTTTTCCAGTGAGACCCCAGGATCCATGGCAACATGGACAATTCAGTCTCTATGCGATGTGTTTCTATAAGGCTTAGACAGTAACATGCGCATATCTGCCACATTCAGATTCCTGAAAGCACAGATCTTGAATTTCAGAGTTGCAGCACATTCATAGACAACAGCACATGTACAAACAGTAACACAACACATTGTGGTAGATCTGGTGTGTGTGGTATTGGTCAGGTCTTCTGTGCACACTCTGTGGGACCCATTCAAAGACCTTGGGTTTGAACGTAGACATGAACTGCAAAATAAAATAATCTCTTCTGTCAGTTTTGCAGCTCTGCCCTCTAAACCATGCAGAAAAAGATTCTTGCATGTTCACAAAATGCTCTTATCTTCATGATTTTCCTGCTAGCAAAGATTTTGGCAACTGATTTCAATGAACACAACACACCCATTCGAAGCCTATTATCTTCAGTAAGTAGTAACAATAGCACCATAGAATCACAGAATAGTTTGGGTTGCAAGAGACCTGTAAAAATCACCAAGACCTATGCTCCTACAAGGAACTACAATGAACTAAATCAAGTTGCTCAGAGCCCCATCCAACCTGACATGGAATGTTTACAGGGATGGGGCATCTACCACCTCTCTGGAAAAACTGGTCCAGTGTTCTACCTCTCATTTCAAAAAACTTCCTTATATCTAATTTGAATTTATCCTCTTTTATTTTAAAACCATTATCCCTCTGCCTGTCACTACAGGCCCTACTAAAAATTCTGTCCCTATCTTTCTTACAAGCAATATTGAAAGGCTACAATGAGTTATCTCTGAAGCCTGTTCTTCAGGCTGAACAGCGACTCTCTCAGCCTTTCATCACAGGAGAGGTGTTCCAGTCCTCTGATCATTTCTGTGGCCCTCCTCTGGACCCAGTCCAACAGGCTCATGCCTTTCCTGTGCTGAGGACTCCAGGGTTGGATGCAATACTCAAGGTGTAGCCTCAGAGGAGGAGAGACCTGCTTACCTCCCTTGATCTGCTGGCCACTCTTCTTTTTATGCATCCCATGCATAACAGCAATGTTGTTACAGCTTTTCTATGAAACTAGAAAAGTCTTTTGACTTAGTTATTGATAAGGTTCATGGTAATATCTGGCTCTATTTTCTTTCAAAAATTATTTACCTTACCAGTTAAAACTAAGTCCATGATCCTGTATCTGAAATTCTCATTGAGAATTGCATTGAGCTATATAGACATTATTAGTTATTACATGTTTTTTCCCACTAAAGAAGAGCAGAAAATCTGGATGCAGAGGATGAATCCACTCATCATACTGGTACAAGACAGAAAATAAATCCCCAATAGGTTCTTCAGGACTTAAGTGTTCAAGTCAAATTAATTAAGGTTGAGCTACATAAGCTGATCAGAGAAAGGCACCCAAAATCACAAATGCCTGGAAAAATATTTTTCAACAAATGATGTATCACCTGTTAAATTATGTATCTTATATTTAAATGGTAAATACTTATTTGTAAGTTCTTGTTAAGGTAAGCCAGAAGGTAGGTTTTAAAAGTCATTGACAGACAAATATCTGTATATCTGGAAACAATATATATTCACATTTTACTTTTTTTGCATCTGCTACTGGTGCAAATTTATTTATTATTTTCTCTATTTGACTGATTATGTCTGTGATATATATATTCTTTTATTTAGTAAAATGTTCTCCTTCACATAGTCTCTTCACTACATAAACCAAACTCAATTCTTCCTCAGCTCACCCACAAACCAAATATATTGTAATTTGGATTTAAGAAAAACAAGTAGTTGATTCTGCCTGTGGGAAAAAGGAAAGAGATTTTTTTCCCCTTGGATCAGTTCTAAAATTTATTCATTCATTATGCATACTATAAATATAAAAGTGGAACCCAGCAGTAATAAGGACAGAATTAAATTGCAGGGTGCCATGTGTAGTTCTGTTTATAGCTGCATTCATATTGATTACATGTAATTTTTATAGCAGAACTCTTTTAACTGTATAGGTGAAGATGGCAATTAAGTGTCTGATGGTTTTCTTTATGTTGCTATAAGATATTCAGGGTATTTAGGTTTTTATAGAATTCTTCCCATTCTCTTACCCTTTTATCCTTCAGATTAAATGCTAACCATTTCTGATGCATTCAATAGCAGTTGAAAAATGCATGTGAGCTTTTGCATACCTTGTAGTTTATAGGATAGATAAAAATTTGGACATTTGAATGATAGTTTTTTAAAAAGTATATTTTGGGGAATGCTTGCTAAAATATTTTACAGCTGCCCCTAAATGATGCAGAACCAGCAGAACAACGTCACCTTTCTTAATTAACCTGATTAGAAAAAGTAATACCTTATCCATGATGAGGACAGAGTCAGAGCAGAATCACCTCTACTTGCATATGCTCTATTTGCAGCTGAGCTAAAGAGCTTTACAGAGTCCATACAACTTGGAATTAATCAGTATAAGTATTTTCATTGTCACTTTCTGTTGATTAAGTCTACTTTTATTCTCAGATCAGGTTTCTTTATTTCTGCACTACTTATACTACAAAAATATAAATTAAAAACATTGCTGAAATAAATAAATATTCCATAAAAGTATAGATGGGGGGGAAATCAGCTTAAGTCTGTGAAGCCCACTAGGAGAATTCTTTGTCTCCCTAATTTATCTGGGAAAGACTTGAATATTGCAGCATATATGCTCTAGAGCATTTTAGAGCATGTGAAAAAACATTTTTTTTCCTAATAGCACACACACCTCTTTGAATAGTCTGTTGTCATCATGCGGTCAAGGTGGGTCAAGGAAATGACACGTCTTCTTCTGAAAACAGGACCTTTATTGTATCAGAGGCTGCGGTTCTTATAGACCTGATTATGGACACATGTCCAAGGACCATTGGTTTCTCTATACATAAATAATTCCTAATTGGACACACAAACCATGCATGTCGGTAAACCATGACTCATCACTTTAGAGACAGGATTTCTGTTCTAGGTGTTACAGCTTTTCCTTCCGTGCATATCACCCTGACGTGTGCAGAAGGTTCCTAGCATAGTCCAACTATTCCACAGAGACCCCAGACCAGCTGGAGTCTCCCCACACAGTCTGTGGCTTTTATTAAAAAGATTTTTGTGAATGTGCTAAGAAACTTTTTTTTTCAATGCCTCAGTCAAGACTGTGAGTGTAAGTATTCATATACATTGCTCATAGCTCAGTCTCCCGGGGTGTTTTAATCATTTTTCCCAGCTAATAAAACAGAATTTTTAGGGGTATTCAGAGCTCAAATTCTTTCCTATTCCATAGGTTTATATTATTTATGCATAGATACTCTGTAGATATAAGTTTGAGGATTTTAGGATTTTGATTTTTTTTTTTCATATTGCTGGCAGTGAATTTCTAATCTACTGGAAATATTGTCCTTTAAGGGGCAACTGCTGTTTCTTTTGAAATATTTTTAATATATTGCTATTGACATCAGGAGTGGATAATTACCATGCATATTGTCTCCATGGAAAAACTGGAAGTCTTGAATGCTTTCTTTCCCTCAGTCTTTATTAGCAAAACCAGCCATTGGGAATTCCAGGCCCCTGAGATGAAGTGCGGGAACAAGGAAGGTGTACTCTTGCTGGAAGATGATTTTCCCTAATATCCAATTTAAACCTCCCCTGTCACTATTTGAGGCCCATTCTTCTCATCTTGTTGCTTGTTACCTGGGAGAAGAGACAGACATCCACCTTTGCTAAACCTCCTTTCAGGTAGCTGTAGAAAGTGACAAGGTCACCCCTGAGCATCCTCTTCTCAGAGCTAAACATCCCCAGCTCCCTCAGTCGCTCCTCATAAAACTTGTGCTCCAGACCCTTTAGCACCTTTGTTGCCCTTTTCTGGACACCTCAGTGTCCTCGTAGTGAGTGGCCCAAAACTGAATTTGAGGTAACAAAGCAGTATTTGAGGTGCAGCCTCAGCCCCTCAATGTGCTCTGCCTGCATCCTGCTGGCCACACTATTTCTGATACAGGCCAGGATGCCACTGGCCTTCTTGGACATCTGGGCCTGCTGCTGGCTCACATTCAGAGGCTATCAACTAGCCCGCCCAGGTCCTTTTCTGCTAGGCATCTTTCCAGCTGCTCTTCCCCCCATCTGCAGCGCAGCATAGGGTTGTTGTGACTGAAGTGCAAGACTCAGCATTTCACCTCATTGAACGTCATACAACATGCCTTGGCTCATCAGTCCAGCCTGCCCAAATCCCTCTGCAGGGCCTTCCTACCCTCCAGCAGATCAAAACTTCTGCCCAACTTAAGTGTTACCTGCAGGAATCCCTGAAGATGAAATCAAGGCCTAATATCCAGTGCTCTAAATGACAGGTGTACCTGTAGTTCTGTAAGAAGTTTCTCTGTAAAAAGCTGTTTCTCTTTTTTTGATAGCTGTGCCTTTGCACGTTGTGTTCTACAGCGTCTGAGGGAAAGTACTGAGAAGCTGTTGTTGCTATGGCTAGGCAGCGGGAAGCAGTCGAGTGGACCACTTCCCGCCCCATAGGGAATGCAGTCATCCTGTTTGGTCACACCTTAACAAGAGAGCAATTAAGCAGAAAAAAATATTCTAAGATAAATAGGAATTGGTCAAATAAAAGCATTGCCAAAGCACTGTGAACCACAACAGAGGTCCTAATGTATTGCATGCATTTTTCTCCTAGCAAATTTGTGCTAATGACGTATCTATTCTGAATCGTGTGTTATTTTCTGTCTTACAGCACTACAATTAAAGCTTGTGCAAGGCCCTTATGATGAGAAATGGGCAGTAAGAAAGCACTGGCAACAGGTTTGCAGACGGACTACTGAAAAGACAAACCAATTCTTAAATATGGATGACAGGAATTTGAAAAAATATGTAAATAAATACAAAAATTCAAAAGTGGAAGGTAAAAAGTTCTGAGCTAGTAACAAGACGTGGGTGCATATACAAAACAAAGAACATTAAATAAATCAACATGAATCAAATTCACCAGAGACAAAACTAATTTTAGACTAAGTACAATCCCCCAAAAGCCTGCATATAAACTTCACGTATCATTTCTAAGGGGAGAAATTTAGGCTCATATTTTAAGACACATTTAAGAGGTCAGAGGCAGCATATATAAGCAATTGTCTCTTCCTCCAACTTCACCCTTACATCTTCTTTTATTACTTCCTTCTTGGCTCTTATAGCCTTGTGGTGAACTGTGATATACGGCAAAATAAATTTTTGTCTCTGTATCTCCTACTATTGCAACTTTGCTTGAAGGGAATGACCATAGAATTAACTTTTTTCATGGCATATTGGGAGAATAAAGACTTCAAAAAAGCCATTCACCATTTTTGCTGATGTAGAATGTAAGGAACATGCACAAAAACATTAAAATCAGTGTAACTGCTGCTGGCAAGTCAGCTAAATCTGAATAAGAGCTAATAACTGTCCTCTAACTAGTTTTAGCATGTGGATCAGAGAATGTGTAGGCTTATGTAGAAATCTGCCTACTATTCCTGAAAATATCTACTTTGGGACTCCCTCTTTCAGGATCCTATTCCAAGTCACTAAAATACTTTTTCTCATAGAATTGCAGTTAACACTACTTGTCCTGCGGAGCTTCTTTCTTACATGAAGTCCATTGTCAGTTTTGATGATGGTCTGGCTTCTATTTCTCCATAACTTTTGGAACTTTTTTTACCCCACCGTGCAGTGTTTAGGTTTCCAGATCTGATGCACAAATATCTTGACAGGGAAGGACATGAAATGAGTTCCCATTCCTTCAAGTTACTGCTATAGGGCAAGGGCTCTCCAAATTTCTCATCATAGTTTTGAAAAACATATCAGATCATGCTCAATTCACTGTGAAAAGCAGTAAAAGGGGTATTTATTTTTTCCCCAAAGGACACCCGTTATTAGGTCAATTTACTGCATTAAAATATTGTTCAATATTGTGAAATGCAAACTAATACAAACACTTGATTTAAGAATGATGCAGTGGATCCTTTTCTGCTTTTAGGCCAAAAAATCCTCTCAATGACTGTAAAAAAATCTCTGAAATATCTTACCCACATCTGTTAAAACAGATGTTGAAATTGAAATTCTCCTAAATTCTCGGTCTTTGGCCTTTGATCAAGAAGTTTCTGTTATTATTTTCTGGGAGAATACTGAATATGTCAACACCCAGCACACCCTTGACTATGGGGCTATTCGTCACACTAGAAAAATTTTCATAGTCTGAATTTGATCTCACCAGTTGGATACAGCAGTCAAAATAAACCGGTTAAAGTGGTTTTTGGCAAAAATCAGGGCATTATGAAAGCGTGTATTTAGACTGCTTTAGATTCACTAATACATATTCAGACATCATTTCAGTGGATGAAAAACCTGAAAAGGCTTTGGAATTTCTGTGTTTTTGAAAATATGAGCTTTTTGTCTGCTTGAAGGTGGTTATGTCACCATGACCATTCTGATTAGTGCATCACAGCGGCCTTGTTGGGGCAGCAGTGAATATTTCTTTGGACATCCAAACACAATTCCAACATTGTCAGAATGATCCCTTTGTGCTGAGATGAATGGAAGTTTGCTTTGTTATGCTTAATGTCATTCTGGCATCATGCAGTATCTCTGCAAAGTAGTGCTACTATTGGAAGAGTGAAAATTTACACGTTTTGCTATCTAAATGTTACTAAATATTCTGGAAGGGATTAATATTCCAGTCAGAAAATAGTTCCAAACCTTAGAACAGATTTGTGAAACCTTCAAATGCTCTACAGCCTTGGAAATTCTGTGATGACAGCCTTAGACCTGGGACCATGTGCCCTTCTGTCCAATAGATGTCACTTTTTCCTGAGGCTACAAAAAAAAAAAAAAAAAAAAAAAAAAAAAAAAAACAGGTAACTGCCTTTAATCTTGCATAAGAGGTTTTCTGTCAAATGAGCTCCCTTTATCAATCCACCTCTAGGTAGAATGCTCTGTTAAAAAAGGGATAGATCAGTAGGATGTCATAATATAAGTAGGTTAAGAAGTACATACACAAGCTAGAAATAATTTCAGAAAGATAATCTAATGATTGTTTTCTTTTTCTCACACTCTCAGTGAATTACATAGACCACCCTGGAACTCAGTTGCTGGTTTGACACAAGCAGTACATTGTAAATTGTTCAAAGTACTTTTTCTATCTTCTCTTGCAAAAAGCAGCTTCAAAGCTACTGTTCTGCCTGTCCTGCTTTAACAGTCTTCTGAAATTTACAAAGTTACCCACTCTGTTACTGGATGCAAAGTGCACTTTATTAAATCAAGCATATGCCAGAAATTTTTTTTTCCATATTAAAAAACTTCCTTTAAAAAAAGCCAATAAACCAAAACAATTTAAAGCCAAGACTTCAGAAGACTAGGCTTGCCTGCCTGTCATTTGGACAGGGTATTTAAGCTTTTGACAAAATAAAGGCAAAGCATGAAGTCTAGGTTCTGCCATTACTTTAATTCATGTTTAACAACTTCTGCTCGTCATTCTCAAAATTTTGCTGGCTGTTAATTCCATTATTCCTTTGTCACTAATTAATGTATACAATTCCCATGTTTATATCTATGATGTTTTCTAGACGTCTAGACTTTTCATCTTTCTTTATTTACCTCATATCATCTTTAGTCTTCCTTTTGTCAATGTCTCTGTGGAGTGTTTTTGTGAACTAAGAATGTTAATTTGGGATTTCTCCAACAGTTATTGTTATTGTACCATAGAGAGCAAGGCTGTTAGATAGCATTTTTTACCCAAATTTTGGGTTTGCCACACTGCAAAACAGAATTAAAGCAATGATTTTAATGTTATCTCAATACATGAAATACATTTTGTATATGTCAAGTCAGAACTTAACTTATTAGTGTCCAGATAGATGTGTTGCCCGTGCTAAGGATTTCTGTGTGTTTTTTTAGAATCCAGTGAAATCATTGGAAGACCAAGCATGTGTATGGAAAAATGAATGAATTTCTAACCTTTTTGCTCCAGTCAGTCTGATAAATGTATATACATCTTATTCTATAAACACTCTTGCTACCTTTTACCCACCAGTCTAATTCTCATGAAGAATATCTGAGCAATGTTTTTCTATTATTTGGAAGTTATTAATCTACCAATAAAATATTAACTTTTTTTAAAAAGTATAACATATTTTTGCAGGGATATTTATATACTTATTTATTAAGTAATGTATTTACTCATTCCTGTTTTCATCAATTCTCTTTTGCAAGTGGAAATGAGTTGATATGGATTTTTTTTTTTTTTCCACAAGACATATCCATAACCTCTTAAAATGGAACAAGTTTTGTTGAAATCCAGCAAGCATCTAGTGGTCCTCAATGATTTAAAATAACAGTTGTGGACTTCAGTGAAGGAAGGTATGATTGTGACTTCTGCTATTCTACCTAATATCTGTCGGAGAGAAGAGTAGTGAAAAGACTTTTGATATCAAGAATGAGAGACAAAAGAGCGAAAAAAAAAATAGAAGAATCACTTGGAAGAAGCCTCCTTTACCTTCTCTCAGAACAAATCTTGAGTAATATGAAAAGTGGGAAGTATACATTCAGTTCTGCTTCTCATAGGTATCTAGCCAATATTAATATTAACGAGGCATGAATTGGAATGCATAATTTGAACTTCTACTGATTTCAGAAAGAATTTTGACTGTTCATCTCTTTCAACTGAGCCCTTTGCCCCTTCACTGTTTTAATATGTTAATTTTATTAAAATATTTTATTGTATTAGTATTTATTCAGTATTGCATTAACATGTTAATCTAAATAATTTTATGATTGTATAGCATGTTTCTTCCTTCAAATATAAACTCGGAAACTTTATTTTTTTGTTGATCTTCACAAATAGCATGAACACACTCTAATAAATGGTGGATTTGACCAGAATTTTGAACTACCTTCAGGATAAGATTTGAATTAGTTAAACTTCATAAGGGAGAAAAATTTCATCTGTTGCATTAGCTTCTACCTTCTACTTCAGTTTATGATGAAACACACTGTAGTATATAAGTCTTAAGGGTATTTCAACAGGCACTTTTTTCCAAGAAATGCCATGGTTCTCATGATGATCTTTATTCCCTAATAACTATTGGAAGGACATCACAACAGGGCTCAAACAATCTGGATCTCTAGAATGCATTGACAACAACATTCTGACACAATGACTGAGGAGCCAACAAGGAAATATACTGTTTGACCTGATGCCTACAAGCAACAAAGAACTTTTAATGGATGTGAAAGTTAGGGATTGCCTCGGCTGCAGTGACCTTGAAATAGTGGATTTCAGAAACCTAAGAGAAGGAAACGGCAAAAAAGCAGGATCACAAACCTGGATTTTAGGGGATCAGATGTTAACTTCTTCAGAGATCTCATTGGAAAAATCAAATGGGATATGTTCTTAGAGATAAAAAGGTCCTAGGAGGGCTGACTGATATTCAAAATTACATTCTCTGAGCTCAGGAAAGGTACATCCATCAAAAAAGAAGTCACACAAAGGCTGTAGGAAGCCTGCATAGATCAACAAGGAGCTCTTGACCAAACTAGGACTTAAAAAGGAAGTGTACAAGAGGAAGAAATAAGTACATGAGCCCCAGGAAGAGTACAGAGCTGCTGCTCAACACATGGAGTTTTGTGGCTTTCTTTGGTATTCAGGCATGCAGTTAAGAGATTATGAAAGCCAAAGTTGACCTAAAATTAAATTTGTCAAGGGATATAAAAAACAACAAAGGGGATTCTACAAGTACATTAAGAGTAATAGGAAGAATAGAGAAAACGTAGACCTGCTGCTGAATAGAACAGGGGACCTGATGACAAAGGGTGTGGAAAAGACCAAGGTGATCCATAACTTCTTTGCTTCAGTCACTGCCAGTAAATTTTCCTCCAGGAAATCCAGATTCTTGAGAAGAGAGGTAAATTCTGGAGTTAGAAGGATTCTCCATGAAGAAGAACAATGTTAAGGAGCACTTAAACTCAATTTAGAAAAGTCCATGCAGCCTGATAGGTTCTGATGGACCTGGCTGATCTAATTTCGAAAAGAGTTTGTAATTGAGAGGGATTCCTGAAGACTGGAAGAAAGCAAATCCCATTTCCATCTTCAAGAAAAGCCAGAGGGAGAACCCAGAGAACTACTGGCTTGTTAGCTTCAGTCCCTCAATAGGCAATCAAGCAACTAATTTTGGAAACCATTTCCAGAAAAGAAAATGGACAAGCTGACAAAGTACAGTTTAGATAAGTGGACAGTGAGCTGGATCAAAAACTAGCTGTATGGATGGGCTCAGAGAGTTATAGTCAATGGAAAAAAGTCTAGTTGGAGGCCAGTCACTAGGAATGTACTCTACTGGTGCCAGTACTGTTCAATATGTTCCTTAATGACCTGTGTGCTGGGGCAGAGTGCATCCTCAGTAAGTTCACAGGTGGCACAAAGCTGGGAGGAACGGCTGATAGACCACACAGTTGTGTTGCCATTAAGAAGGGAATGACAGGCTGGAGAATCAATGGGACAGGAATCTCATGAAGTTCAGCAAAGTCCTGCAATTGTGCAGGAATAACCTCAGGCACCAATAAACACTAGGGGTCAAATATCTGGAGTGCACCACTACAGAAAAAGACCCTGAAGTTCTGGTCACCAATACAAGCTTACCATGAGCCAGCAATGTGGTCTTATGGCAAAGCAGGTTGACAGCCTACTGGTTTACATTGGTAATGTTGTTGCTGGTAGGTTCAGGAGGGGATCCTCTCCTGGTGAGACACATCTCAACTGCTGGACCTCATTCTTGGCTTTCAAATACTACAGAGATATGGATATTCCCATGAAAGGCCACAAAGATGACAAGGGGCCAAAGCATCTGTTGTATAGAGACTCTGAGAGAGCTGGGACTATTCAGACTGGAGAAGGAAAGGAAGACACAAGGAAACTTATTAGTATTTATAACTGGTAAAGAAGATGGAGACATACTCCCCTCAGTTGTATCCAGTAAATGTAAAAGAGACAATGTACAGGAACTGAGATATAAGAAATTCCACCTGAACATAAGGAAAAACATTTTTCTACTGAGATTGTCCAACAGGCTGCCCAGAAAGTCTGTGCAGTCTATATCAGTGGAGACATTCAAGACCTTATTGCATATAGTCATGAGTAACCTGCCCTAGCTCGTGCTATTTTAGCAAGGAATTTGGACTAGACAGTCTCAAAAGACCCTTCTAATGTCAACCATTCTGTGATTCTGTAACTATATCCACTGTATCCAAGAGAGTAATAATTTCATACCACACAGTGGCAAGATTTCTAATGTTAATATCCACAAGAGCAGCTTTTAGGAAACTTTTTCATCACAATTTTTTGATTTGTGGGGGTTTTTTCCCCCTTTGTTTTATAAACAGTTCCTGTCCATCTCCCTTCAACTAACAGTGTCAGTTTATCATAAATAAATAACATGCCTTTGTGTTCAGTTGCTGTTTGACAGCAGTCTGCCTCTACAATGAAATAGTGGTTAAAAAAGTGCCCTCTCAAATAATTCTGTCATATAGCACACACATAGAAATTAATAGAAAGGCAGGAGAATATATTTAATTTATTGACTTTTAGGAAACTAGCTAGTTTTCAAGCAAGTAACATATCCAAATGTCTCTTAATTATTTTTCAAAGGCTTTGGCGAGTTTGTACACTGTCAAGTGGAAAAGCGATTATGCAGGCAGCAAGACCTGTCTCACGTGGAATCTGTCAGCCACTGAATCATACTTATAAATAGCTACAATACTTGCTATGCTTTTGCATACTATATATTGCCAATGTTTTGAATTTTCTTGGTGTCATAGGGAAGGAGTATAGATTATAGATTAAAAGCCAGGAAGGGAGAGGTTTTGGCAGGAGGGCCACACAGTATATAGGAAACTAGTAAAGACATAAAACAAAATGTTAACAGAGAATTTAAATCGTACATAAGAGCAGCAAAATAATTGGACAGTTTTCTCCCAGTAAAGAAGCAGAAACTTTACTATCAAATTAACATTTATTTAGCCATCCTCTAGTTTTCTTTATTTATAAATTACTTTAAAGAATATTTCAGTAAATATATTTTAGCAGTAGCCAGCACATTGATTTGTGTGGCTTCATGTTTTTCATACATTCTGACATTAATTATTTATTAATTAATGCTACTTAACTAATTATTACAAGACATGCCATACTTTGTGTTTTAATGTTTTTTTCTCTGGTTTTTTCATGCATAAAAAGATCTCAAACTTTCAAACAACTTTACCTTTTTCACTGATTTACTTGTCACCTTTTTAATGTCTCCTTTCACTATTATGCAGATACAATATTCCTTATTATATATTTCAAATATATTACTATTGTTTTTACTATGAATAAGATAGTAACTTTATCACTGATTTTACCTTTATTATATCTTAGTACCTTTTGACCCTTGAAGGTCTCTGTGTGCGCTTACCTTTTTAATATATCCAGTACAGAGTGGGGGTTTGGCTGATAGGTTGGCTGTAATAGTCAGGACTTGAAGAAACATTTGCTGAAGTGACATATCTTGCTTCATGTCCACTAGTAGACTCTACTGTCTTGACAGAGCTGATGGCATTATGCACCATCTGGAACAATCCACTAACGTATTCTCTCTGTGGTTCATTATTAGACCTGAAAGTCTGAATCAATATCAAAGTTTGCTTTAAAATTGGAACACTTCAACATACTTCAATATGTTTCTCAACAGAGAAATCCCAGAGATTGCATCCTTACCTGGGACTCATTGGAAGTCAGTGGAAAGGCTCCATTAATTTTAGCTGACCAACCATGAGAGAAGTACAATAACTATTCAAAAACTAAATTTGACCTGGCTTGTCCATGAAGATGACAACTTATTTGAGCTAGTAAATATGTATTATTCAAGCTGAATATGTTTACATATTTACATAAATATGGAACACAAATAGAGTAGCACACAAACACATATGCATCTATATGTATTATGTCTCTCAGAGAATCAGAAGTCACTGTGACAATAGTCTGATTTATTAGTCTTCTTTTAAATATTTGACTGAATTTTGTTAGGAGCACACTTTGAAAGTTACTGCCATTACTTATCAGTTCATATACACAGCTGTTAGTCTTTTAAACTTATATCCCAAATTAACTGCATATACAATACCATGGAGTTGATGCCATACAAAAAGCACTGAGGGCTGTGGTCCTTGGTTATTCTTAGTTGCTAAGTATTCTCTTGCCTGGATTCCCTCGTTGAAGACTAGTGTTTTCATGCTGCTTTTCTGTCTCATAAGACAAGGAAACTCATCTATGCCCACTGCTGCATTACTTTCACCTTTCTCACATATTTATCAGGATGTCTTACTTATTTGCAGTCCCTTGTTTTTTAGGTTCTCTGACTGGCGTATATACTACCCATGTCACCGTTTACAAGCTTTACTATTGGATGCCTCTCACGGATGCCAGGAGGTTTGGCAGGGGTACCTTTTGCTATACTCAGGACATTAAGGAAAAGTTAATTTTTCTGGTTGATGTGTTTCCTGAAATTTCAGTCTCAAAACATTGAGTTTTAACAGGATTAAAAACAGACTTTTTTTCCATTCAACTCATGGTGACCAATATTGATTATTTATCTATCAAATGATGTTTCTTTTATTAAACAGGAAGAATTCCAATTCTGTACCAAAGTGCAAGTTCATCCATTTGTTGCAGTATCTTATTTTCAAAACTTTTTGGTTTATATATTTATAATTAATATTTAATTAGTGCTAAAAATTATATTGCTAGCATCAANTCACATTTTGGGCTTATAGATGCCTCATACACCTTATGCTATTTAAGTTAATTTCCTAAGTAAATTGTTGTAAAGAGTTTATACATGAACAACCACTGCAGGGAACGTAAAGCAGGGTGTGGCACAGACTTAGTCTAAATTGAATTAGAAAAAGAAGCAAGCCATGAGTTACACAGATGCTATACTATGTGATGTTAAATATGGCACCTGGACAGGACACTTTGAAAGGATATGGAGAAACACAAAGCCAGAAGTTAGTATGTCCCAGTATGACAGCAGTTACTTTCACAGTTGCAAACAAATTCGGTGTCTACCGGCAGAAGCTGTAACTTGTTTTTATTTCAAAGTGTCACTGGCACAATTTAGTCCTGAATTATATAGTTACTGCAGAAGACCTAAGTACTGACACTTCACAGTTTCTAACAAAACAGCTGGACTGGAGGTGGTTGTTTTGTTTTGTTTTCTTTTGGTATCAATCCACTGTCAGTAAATAAATATGCTTCAGAGGAATTCAGAACACTTCATAATGTAAATGAAAATGAATCTGTGTAGATTCCTAGATTCATATTCATATCTGTAGCCTGAGGTCACGCAAAGTTAGCATCTAAATGATTCTGTTTGGTCTTTCATTTCTTTCTTACATGAGTAGTGCTCTCACACCACTGCACACCAGTGCTCCCTTAGCGTGAGACCATTTCAAGGTTGAATGTGAAGAAGTGGATATTTATTTTGGTTTTTACACTGTGAGTCATTCTGCTATGTCAGATAATCTGCTGACCTTGCAGAAAGAAAATGTCCACTGAGGCAGATGAGTAATTCCCGTAGTCTTCATAAAACTTGACACTCATAGCAATTTAAGTAGCTGTCGTATTTCTTATTATCTACATGTAAGTAATTGCAAATCAGGACCCTATGTCATTTATTCATACCCTGGAACATTAATACTCTATACTTTTTTTTTTTTTGTAATGTAAGTCTTGTAATCAGATTTGCTGACTTTTCATTTGCTTTTATCATATTCTTTCCTAAACATCCATTGTTGACTATTGTCATAGACAGGATTTTGTGCTAGATAAATCATTTGTCTATCCCCATACAGACATTTTTATGTTCCTTAGACACTCGGCATTTTCTTGCATGGATTTGTCATGTAGTAGTCTCTGCATCCTACTATATGAGTATCAAACACTTGCAGAACTCCTATACAGCCAATAAGCTTAAGCAAATAAATTATTTTAAATCAGTAATAGCCAGATATATTATTTTTATACAAGAGATGATACTAGGGTAATTTTCTGAAATGTTTTTCTCCATTACTTTGTACTAGTTTATTCCACAAAGTTGGACTTCTCACTTACTGGAGTAGCAATAAGAGAGGAAAGTCTGTAAGACTGTAAACTGAAGTTGAAATTCATTAATAAGGGAGAAGTTTTCTCCAATCTTTACACTATTAAGGCATTTTTATCAATTAAATGTGGAGTGCTTACATTTTTTCTTGAAAGTTTCTTGCTGTGTAAGCATTGTGTGAATAATTTTCTTTCAGGCTGCCAACTAAAAGCATTTTTCTGCGGCTTTATCATTAGTAGTCAAAATATATTGCTCCACTGCTATAACACCAAGTAAGCTTTGAGTTTATTATTTCACCACATTAATTAATTTATTAAATATTAATGATGAAAAAAAAA
>VWZG01006910.1:28893-41101 GCA_013396735.1 Grallaria varia
TGCATAAGATGTACAAAGCAATATAACTGGTAGATGAGGTATGTTCATACCATATGTTGTTAATCTAGTTAATGGAATAACAAATACATAGTTGGGTCTATTAGATGTGCGACTTAGAAATATAAATTTATGTTGAAATATTTTATCTGCCACAAGATAGGATGAATTACACTGTCTTTTTGATCTCAAGTAAAGAATGGAGCCTGAAGAAAAATCTCTTTCAAGTTATAATTATGCCAGGTTTTGTTTACTGTCCAAAATGTTACACTGAGAAAAGATCTATATTGGAAAAAAAAAAAAAGTTTAGATAAATATTTCATATAATTATATTAAAAGTAAATCTTCAAAATAATTTACATCTCTTTGTACACTGAATTTTACTTACCCTCTTTAAATTTTCTTCTTCGTCTTCCATTTGTTACCATTTATTGCACTGCATCAATATGAATTGTCATCTTCCTTTAGTTCCCCTGAAGCAGATGTAATATTATGTCAATCTTCTCAGCTGAATCTTTACTTGAATGTCAATTTTGGAAGTTGAAATTTGTTTTTCTAATTTCAGTATGTGATGGTTATTGACCTAAACCTCAAAAGCTGGAGATTTAAAGCTTGGTGCTTTTTTTTTTAATTCATAGTACTTCTTGTATGGTTCCCTAAACCCATTTCTTTTCCTATTGTCTCCAGTTAGTTTTAAAAGTGATATATTTATGAAGCTATGATTTATAAATGAACATTTTCTAATAAACAAACCTGCTAATTATTTCCTTTGTTATTTTAATAATTTAAACCATAAGCAGTCAACTATTACATGGAAAATTTGTTTAAGATTTCATATTGCAACTATCCTTTTGAAAGCTCCTGTACAACTTTAATTAATTTAAGCAAATAAACCATTCAAAGGGAATATCAAAACCAATGCTGTAAATATTTTAAAGGTAATTCTTTGTTCTACATATGCCAACTAATTACTTCTGCTTATCCTTTTTTCCTACTAGAATGTTGCATATATTCATAATGTGACAAGTTTATTAAAAAGTTATTTGTATTCTGCAATGAAATAAGTCGAAAAGCAAATTTTGGGTATGTATTTGTCAAAGCACTGTTTTCTATACTACACTGTGTATAATTTTAGATTCTTTTACTTTAATTGGAGTATTATTCATTCTTCAGCATCATTCTGCATCATTTATAATCTTTTACGGTACTAATAATATACTTTATAACATTTTTCCAAATAGATACATTAAACTCTCCCACAGTCTTACTTCTGGGGCAGTATCATAACACATGAAATGGAGAGTTAGTGAAAACATGGGTTTGAATGTTTCAGCAGCTGTGTTCTTTCTAAAAGGAGTAGTTAATGTAGCGTAGAAAACTTAGCAATGGCAGAATTGTGCTTCAGTTTCATGATTTTTTTTTTTTTAGAAACTTCACAGGGAGTGAACGTCAAGCTTAATATTAAAGATAAAAGAGCTTTATTCCCAACTCATCCATTTTACTTACTTATCAATCCCACTTTGTTATTTATGTATATCAAATATATTCATCCTTTAAAGCCACATGGAGAAATGAGAATGTGGAGAATCCCTGAAATGTGTTGCAACTTTTATGAAAATAGATTTTCAAGAAAACCACTATTTATATTTAAAATATGGGCTGGATAGGAATGATGGTGTCAATCTGATAGAGTTTTTCTTGTGGGGAGAAGTTGTGCTGAAGGATTGTGTTCTCCATTTATTAGTTACCAAATGAAGTGCATGAACACCTTTGAAATGCACGTTGGGTCTCCCTATTATTGAGGATAACTTGCAGGACTAGCTTGCAGACTCAAGCTCATTCTTTCTCTGTTTCTTTCCTATTTTCTTGGCTTCTTTGCCACATTCTACACAAATTTATCACTTTTTTTTTTTCCTCCACTGAAATTGTTTCCTAGCCTGGTAATTATGATTAACATTTACAAGGAATTTTTTAAAACTTTGTTGGAGTCAAGAAAGTGGTCTTTTCCTTTCCTTATGAGTATTGCACTGAAAGAATTAAATAATGACCGATTTTTTATTTTGAACAGAAGTAGGTATTTCCAATAAATACATTCTGAGGAAAAATAGTCCCCATTATGTATGACTACATCAACAGCACCTACTGTGAAGATCTTAATTAGCCTTAAGACACATAGGGAGCAATTTGCTCAGACTTATAGTGCCAGTCTTAAGCACTTCCATCAGAAGATCTTTTAATACCTGCGGAATTTTCCAATGAAAGGGATTCAGTTATGGAAGAGAGAATTTTGCTATTTTACTCTGCTTGAAGACCACTTAAGGAACTTAAATCCAATGACCATTTGGATCTAGTTCTGCAGAGAAATTTATAATGCCAGTCATTGAAATGCATCTCAAAAAGAATTCATTATCAGAGAATCATAAAATGAATGACGATGGAAGGGATCTGTGCAGGTCATCTGGTCCAATCTGCCTGCTCAAACCAGGAGACCTAGAGCCATTTTCCCAGGATCATTTCTGGACTTTTTTTTTATGTCTTCAAAGATCCAGGCTCCACAACCTTCCTGGACAAGCTGTGTCATGGTTCAGTCATCCTTACAGGAGAAAAAAATTTTCTAGTGTTCACAGGGAATCTTCTGTGTTTCAGTTTGTGCCTGCTGCCTCTTGTCCTTTTGCTGAGCACCACTGAAAAGCCCCTGGCTCTGTCTTTGCACTATTTTTGCACTATCTCTTCAGGTATGTATGTACGTTGATATGTCATCATGGCTAGGCTTTGTGAATGAAGATTTGGGAAGGGCTCTACCCACACTTGCTGAAAGCGCACTGGTGACTAAAGAGGCCGATGTGAGATAGGCAAGTCCAGTTGCAAAAGGCACAGTGGAAAGTCTCCATAGGTGGTGTTGGTGAGGCACGGCTCTTTCTGCGTTGTCTTTTCTCCTCAAGACTCATTCTGCATGCATTCTCAAAGGAATCAGCAGCGTTATGGATGGTGTGTCTCCGTGCCTCCCGATTGGAGGCCAGAGTGGACCATGCTGAGCTTTTTGGGCTGGAGGTCAGCTTGAAGAAGACAGAAGTTCTCTTCCAACCTGCACCTCAGGAAGCTTTCCATCACCCCCACATACCATAGGTGAGTCAGAACTCAAGTCAGTCCAACACTGATATGTACATAAATGCCAAAAATCTTCCTGAAATCCAGGTGGACAATACTCCCTTCATCTACAATGCCTGTAATTCTTCATAGAAGTTTAGCAAGTTGACTAAGCATGAATTCCCTGTTGGTGAACCTGTGCTGACCACTGATTTTTTTTCCTCCTTGATGTGCCTGTCAATATTTTCCAGAATTAGCTGCTCTGTCACTTTCCTAGGGATCAAAGTGAGGCCATCTGGCCTGTAGTTTTCTGGATCTTCCTTGTTGCTTTTCTTGAAAATGGGGGTGATTTGCAGTCATCCTATCTTTGGGCACTTTTCCCAGTCACCACGATCAATCGAACATTATTGAGAGTGGCCTCCCAAAAACATCTGGTAGCTCCCTTGGGACTTGTAGGTCCATCTCAACATGGCCCATGGACTTAATGGATGACTTAGGAATTGAGTGCCTACACCCATAACAATTTACATGGGATGACAGGACATATTAATAGATACCTGCAGGGTGAATGAAGAGCTATGCAAGCCATCCAACAGTCAGTAGCAAGGACAGAGTTTCCTCTTAAGACAAATCATCCTATCATGGAACTAACCAGCTGTAGATCCATGTAGACTTCTGTTCTGAAAGGATCCAGAAGACATTATTTTACCCTATTCATTAATAAAATATATTGATCGTATATTTGCAACATAAAAAATGAGATTATTTCAGAAGTTACTGCCTCCTAATTAGACAACAACATACTGACTGGGTACTCCCCTAACAGATGAGGGCAACTGCTTGATGTTCCTTGTGCATACTAGAAGACTATCCTAATTAGGCTATTTGAGTTGGGATTGTTGGTCTTTGAACTTTTTTCTGATGGATTTTGAATATTCACTGAAGCAGGGACCTGACATGAAAACTTCATTTCCCATCAGTGTGTCCCGGTCTCTACAGCTGTAATCTGAATCAAAAATTCGTTACTACAAAGCAGAACCGCTCCAGGAGGAAAGACAAAGGCTGGACAGTATTCTCCCTTGGTAAAGCTATTCTTCTCAAAAGAAAAGTGACCAAGTTCTACACTCTCACTGGTCTGAGGCTACAAGGAAAGGGAGATGGACCAGGTTTCCTTCCACTGCCTTTCTTACCATGACTTCAGTGATCGGTACAGGTATGCAGACAACCAAAAATATAACTTTGCTGAATTAATAAATTTTGGGTTAAAAAAAAGAATTTTTTTTCAACTGAAGCTAAAACAATAAATGTAATTCCATGGCAGGTTGAAATAAATATTTATTATTTTGCATTTTATGATGTTGCATATTATGTAAGTTTGTGTTGCATCATTCCATTGGGTTTTCTATTAGACACACCTCTCCTTACCCTGTCTGTAACCAAATACTGTAATGTGGAGGAAACACATGCTTCTGACAAGCAGAGTACAAGGATGTCTTTACTTGCCTTTTTATTTTTACTGATATTTGATCCTCTGACTTACTGTTTTCTTCCTTTGAAATGTGTTAATATTGTTCCCATGGGTTAATCCTCAGAGTATACCTGTCAGAGTTGTCACTAGTCAGCTATTCTCCTACCTGCCTTTAAGCAGTTGAATGTTCTGGTCTAAAAGTAGCACCTCCTGTGTAGCCACGCTCTCAGTGTCCAATGTTATCTTGAATCCAAACTCCCTCCTACAAAATACCATTGGTTCTCTAGTCCACTAATGAAAAAAAAAATTCCATCCATACTTAATAATTTCAAATGTATGGTTGCTTTAGAAAATCCCCTGCAGCTGTACACTACTTAGATTTGCCACATTTCTCCAACTATCTTGAAAGACATTTATGAGATAAGGTACTGTGAGAATTGTTTAGTTTGAAGATGATTAAAAAGGGTGTGTGCATGTGGCTCTGGCATGACAATCCTTTTCAAATCCGTACAAGCTTTCTGCAAAAACTTGCACCCTATATACATGGTGAACTACATAAGAAATAATGGAACAAATTATTAATAAAGTTTTCTAGTGGCTAGAAGACATTAAAAAAAGTCCATAGCAAGTCTTTGGAGTCTCTAACATTGGAGGCCTTACAGAACAGACATCTGTCAGGAATGCCATTGTGCTTGTGTTGGAGTAGATAAATTGACACATAAAGGGAGAATGAAGTTAAATCCATCTTGAAAAGGAATCAGTGAAAGTTAGTATAAACTCTTTTCATCAAAAGACATTTCCAGAACCTGTTCTTCTTTTTCATCTGAATAGCCTAATTGTTTGAATACATTTTACACTTTGATAGTATATTTTTCCCAGGTAGAAGATTTTGCTGCCATGCAAATGAGATAAAATACATCTTCACTTATTTATTTATTTCCTGCTGTGTCAGCAATATGACAGTATGCTCCTGTCCAGAGAAAAGCTCTTTGAAAACTACTTTTTGAATTCCTAATTGGAGGAAATGTGTGGATTGACAGAAGCAGATAGAGGTGAAATGATGTGTTTTGATGGGAGGAATGTTTGGAAACTGGGATTTAGACAGCATTAATAAGGTGGGAATTATGCACTGAACCTGCAATTTATTTAACATTTTCAGCAGCTAATTTGTATAGAAGAACAGATCTGCACTTTTATTACTTAAGTAGTCTGTGTATTCTCCGTCATCAATTTCTAAGAAACCAGAAAGAAAAGTATGAGAATAATGAAGCAAATTAAACATAATAAAAGCTAGCAGAAATCCTAAAAACGGGATCTTTTTTTAATAAATTGTTATTTTCCTGAAATGATGCTACAATGCAGCACAGCTGAAAACAATTTGTGCAATGGATAATTTTAAAAGAATAATCTTTTGCAGATACAATGTAATCAACATATTTCTTCAAGAAATATAATTTTAACAGTGGAAATAATAATTTAATGTAGCCTGTTAAACTGTGGAAGAGAATATAATTGCTAATAACTGAGGATTTTTTTTTTTAATCTTCTGGAAATATGTTCTATTTCTTACGTAAAATATAAAAAATATTTTTGCCATCCTTTGTATACCACATTGGTTTCATCTTTTTCAACTCCTCTGTAATTTTCAGAGTGCCTTGCTAAATTTAAGGCAGTATCTGGCACATATATACAAGGCAGATGAAGTGTCAAGGTGAACAGTACTCTATTCTATCAAAGTCAGATTTGTCACACTTTGAAAGGTATTTATGACACCAAGGTTTGATTAGCACAGCACTGAAAACTAAGTTACAAGCCGTAAAAAGTGTCAGTTGGCACTAAAAAAAAAGCTGTCTGCTGAACAAATTGAGCCACAGTGAACACAGCTGCGCAATACATATATATATATATGTATGGATCCCAGTTCATTTTCTTAATATGCAAATTCTTTCCTGAAGCTATCTTCTCTTTGTGGCTGCATCTTCCCTCAAACCCTCATAACTTTTAGAGACAATTAGTCATGTGAGATCAATGGATAGCAGACGGATCTGTAATTTGCTGTTTATTCGCCTCGTTCCCCTCCAGCTCTCTCATAGGCCCCCTTGAGCTACTGGAAGGCTGCTATAAGGTCTCCTTGAAGCCTTATCTTCTCCAGGCTGAACAGACCAAACTCTCTCAGCTTGCCTTCATGGGACAGGCGTTCCAGACCTCTGATCATCTTTGTGGCCTCTTCTGGATTTTTTCCAATGGGTCTATGTCTTTCTTGTGCTGGGGGCCGTAGACCATGACAGTTCAGTTTAGGCAACCCACTGGAGTCCATCCCTTTCTTATTTTCTATTTTCCATCTTGAGTACTCCAGTATTCAAGGAGATTTATGGGAATCACAGCTTATGCGAATTTAATAATCTGCATTGTAAATTCTACTGCTGGAACCGAGCAGTTACATTTCACAGTTTTGAACTGAAGTCCTTTGGTTGAATGCCTGCCTAGCTCAGTTAGTTTAATGCAACTGCAGCACAGAATGCTAATGCTGCAAAGAAAAACTACGTTAAAAAAACAAGCAAGTCAATGTGAATCCATAAAGCAAAATGACATTTCAACCCAACATGTTATTTAATAGTGGCAATTGTTTTAAACACCACATAATATAGAAATATAACTAAAATTTTTAAAAAAATATATTAAAAGTTATATGTCAGAAATTATAAATCATAAATCATAGATAAATCTATAAACCAATTTCCAAACTCAGTTGTAAATGTCAATGAAATAATAGACACTTGTGATGTTTTAAACTCATAAATTCAAACCTAGGTGTCTCATTAAAGAAAAAAATGTGCCTGTGGTGATGCATATTGACTGATTCTTCATTGCCCTGACTATTATTTATTATGTGCTATAGTCCTAATATCTTCAAATTTTTACAGCACTACTTGCATACCAATACCAAAATACCAGTGCTTCTTCCATTACAAAGTTTTATTTTATATTTATTAATGTTCCTACATTGTAGAGATTATTCTGTGATTTTTCTTCTACTACTATTCTTTTTTTCCACCCTTCTGATTGCAGAATTGAAAGACCGAGATATGAAATATGAAGGAATACACTGAAAATTCAGATAAATGTGTATGGGACAAGATGACTTTTCTTACATTTTCTTTTGGCATCCCCTACTGGTGTACAGCTGTGAAGACTCTTCCGTGACACGAGATCTCAAAAGGGCTTCTGTGCTGAGATCTTTTGAACATTACTAATACCTAAAGTAATGGCAGGTTAATGTGAAAATATTTATATGCTCTTCAAGCAACATGATTTCATTGCTTTGGTGAATATAACATCCCCTCAAACAGCACATCTAATTACACTACTTGTTTCACACAGATTTATTTTATCTCCTTGATTTGATTTGGGGATTTTTTTTGGTTTTAAAGTCTTAATAACAGATAAATAAATGTCAAATTTTTCATTCACATGTCATGATAAATATGCTTTGTGATGATGCAGTCAGGCATTATATAATTTTCCATCAATTCAGGAGATGTGAAGATGAAAACTCTGCATGAATATTCCAGTTCTATTCCTCGATGACTGGGACAGAAATATTCCTCACTATTAGAGTAACACTATTACTTATATGTTATCCTTCCAGAAAGAGTGAAAAAATAGTTGCAACATCAACATCTTTCCACTTGTTGTAGCTGTAGCGTTCCCTAATGTGGAAACCTTCCCACCTCACTTTAGGCACCCAGTATATCTGAAATCATGATCAAAAAAATCAAAGGAGTTAAACATGCATCTCAGATTAATAATCTAGGGATTCTCTATTCACTGTAGAAGTGTTGGGCAGCTGCACTTCTAGACAAAATTTTTCTAGGAGACCAAGCATTCACTGTTTTCTCACCATTATTAAACATGCCTATGTGGGTTTTCTCACTACAGGATCTCAGAAGTGGGCAACCCCTATCTAGTTTGTGATCATAGGGTGTGGGCATGAATAGGGTCTGAAGGATCTTTCTGTGGATGCTTATTAAGCATAAAAATTAAATAATTTTAAACAGAAATCAAATACTACACTACTGAATAGCTGGGTGTTGATCAATGACACTTTCTAAATGACAAATGATTTCCAAT
The DNA here is from genome assembly GCA_013396735.1 of Grallaria varia. NCBI lineage: Eukaryota > Metazoa > Chordata > Aves > Passeriformes > Formicariidae > Grallaria > Grallaria varia. The sequence goes on from VWZG01006910.1 coordinate 37,577, forward strand.
TGCAGACTTTGCTCATTCTTAGAATGCTCATTAATCTTTACTGAGAATAAGATGGGAGTATGTACTGATAAATATTAATACTTTCCATTAATTTTAAAATTCAATTATGACTTTCAGTTTGATGGAACAATATTATCGTATGTGTCTTGCCAGGTTATCTATTAGACAGGGCTAGTCTCTTCTTTTTATCATAGACTACTTTGGCTCTTTGCCTACACATATCATTTTTTAAATCTATGATTTCTTCAAAGATAAAGTTCTCTCACATTTAAATAAAATAAATAAATATCACTCATATTTAACCTCTTTCCCCGTCTATTTTCATTCTTTTTTCTTTTACCGTAGGCTATTAGTATTTCTCTGGAGTTAATGAGTAGAATACACCTTTTTTGCAGATGGGAATTATGAAGCGTAGACAGCTCAGTGACTTGCAGAATAGGTAACACCTGCCTGCAGCACCAGAACACAGGAGCCTTTGTTCCCAAGTGTATACTTTAGTTTTATACAATTGTGGTGGTTTTAAATTTTAGGCTTTGGCTAGGTTTGTTGTTTTTTAGGCCTTCCTGGGAAACAAGTCAGGTGACATACATTGACAAATCATAGGTATTCCCTACTATCTCACATCACATGGGATAGAGGAGTGAGGGAGGAAGTTCTGGGACACACTGTCCTCGGACGCTTCCTTGGGTCAGCCTCTTCGGTGCAGTCTCTCCTCCGGCCGGGTCAGTCTCTCGTCGGGCAGGTGGTTGGGGGGAAGGTTCGCAGCGCGGGGCTGGTCACTTCACTATTTGGGTAATGCAGTGCCTTATCTGTTTTCCTTGGGTGTATATATAGTACCTATATAGTACCATTTGAGTTAACCCTNATTTTCTTCCAGGTATAGAATATAAACTAATGGGATTTAATTTCATTTATAGTGAATATACTTGCCATGAACCTTAACTTTCAAAATAGTAAAAGTCTTAAAGGTGTGTCTTACATTTAAATATTGGATAATGCTGACACTGGTGTATTAATAAACATCCATGAGATACTTAGGCTGTGTTTGTGTGTATAAGTAGCACAGGGACAGGAAAAAGTTTGTCATTATTCGTGCTTAATTGCCAGCACTATCTACAACACTGTTTTGCCACATGCCAGTTTTTCCCCGGAAAGCATCTGGGCCTGGAGAGCACACCCCACTAAGCAGTACAGAAGAACAAATCTTATGTGGTGATGAGAGAGTTTTAAGCAAGAGGACGCCATATAGATTTGCCACCTAAGCCTGCAATCAGAGAAGTGTCGCTTGCAGAAAATAACCCATAACTGCATCAAAATTGATTCCTTTAAAACTACAGCATCTTCAAACACAAACCAATGTGTTTGTCTATACCGTTATCCTACTTCCTGCAGTTCCTAGAGTGAATCAAAATAAATTTCTTTGTATTTAAGAGGGTCAAACATTTCATTACCTCTGGTACTGCAAACTGTACAGCCAGGTAGACCAACATCCACAATGGACCCAAACCTTGTTTCTTCTGAAATTTTTATTGAAATCAGACACATGCCTTCTCTTGATGTCTAGAATGTTTTATAACATTTAAGCAATAATACAATGTGGTATCAACTGTTACTTCATTACAAACATAATGATGGAGAAAATTAAGTTTCTACTTTTCATCTTCATCATCTGACTTGGCTGCCATGCATGTTCAATATTTTTTGTCTATTCCACTTGATTGAACATTTGTGTTCCTGTGAAATTGCACATCTTTTCTATGCTCTTTAAAACATTATTTTAGTCCAAAACCCACTAGCTATGCAATTTTTGTTCAGGCAGATGAGAGAACATAGGCTGCTGTTTCACTGTAGTCTAGAGCAAATACAGTAAGAAGTCATCTTTTTCCTCTTTATTAGATAAAAATCGATGGTTGAAGGTCCAGTCTATCTCAAGACATGGAAAAGTATTGAACTGACATCACACATTTCATTGGATATTAGTTTCTGTGGATGCAAACATGACACTGAAGACTCCTAAAACATTTGACAAATATTTTTGGACTTAGACTGTATCTCTCCATAAAGCTAAAACCAGTTCAAATCTTTTAACCTACTTCAGGGTAATGTCACTACTGAAGGATAAGATTTTCTCAAAAAGCATAAATCCATTCCAGCTGCCTTTCATGCTGTTAATACTTCCCTCATAGTGAATAAACAGCTAGTATCAGAAGTTAAACTCTGTGAAATGTTCTGAAAAAAACTTCACACATACATAATAAACAGTAATAATAAAATTATTTCTTACAATTTCATAACTTATGGTTCATAGAGTTAATATGAAATAATCACCCATTTCATCCCTGGAGGTGTTTAAGGAAAGACTGGATGTGGCACTCAGTGTCATGGTGTAGTTGGCAAGGCAGTGTTAGGTATAGGTTGACTAGATGATCTCAGAGATCTCTTCCATCCTAGTTGATTTTGTGATTTCAAGTTCAAACAACAGACATTTATAAACTCAATTAATTAAAATTGGATGGGGTTGGTATTTGACAATTCAATACAATAGTCAAAACTACAAAGTGAAACCCTAACTTTTCCTGTGGGTTTCTGTTACATTTCTCCCAGATTCAAGGAAAGACTGTGTACTCCACAGGTGTTTTCTGGATGTGAAAAGAAGATCCTAAAATGGTGCCTTAAAGAACTGTACCATTTCTCAGCAGGTTAGTGCTGGCTACCTACCTGCTGCAGTTCTTTACTTTGATTTCTGGCTTTCCATTCCTTTCACTCCTTTTATTCAGAACAGCACAAGGCTACTGTGCCATCATTTATAATGCAATATGGGTAGGACGTTTACAACCTGTTTCCTCAGTAACTGGAACACCACATAGTTCATATTTACTGAGACAGAGGCAAGTAACAAAACCCAGTTCAAGACTTTTGCCATTAAAATGGGATCAAATTCAAAGATGAACTATTCAGAACTCCCAATGCCTGGTATCAAACAGGCATCCTCATTTTAAGTATCTGTCTTGGGTTTGTTTCTTTTTTTAAAGAAAAGTCTTATTGGTACATCCTAGCTATCTGTCACTGACCAGGGAAGTTATTAATAAATAATCAAACATTCAAGTTATGACTGTCTTTCAGCCTTAACAACCTCTGATTCAAATTATTCTCAAAAAAGAGCTCAAAGAATGTTCTGAAGGTTTTACTCATAAAATCTACAGAACAGAATGGGAAAAAACCCACACAGGGTAAGTTCATGTATTTAGTTTTAATATAGCCTTCTTTATTTGCAAAGGACAGCTATTGCCTGCATCAAAGGTGTTGAATCAGCAGTGTGTTTCTGGCCTCAGTATACAAACTTCTGCCTGTACTATGCTGAATGTTGAAACCTAGCTCAGCTTTTTTCTCACCCTTTTATAAAATAAAGTATTTTTAGAGTTACCAAATTTTTTCATTACTGTAGTGGGTTGACCCTGGTTGGATTCTATGGACTCATTAAATTCCTTTCTGCAACTAGGCAGAAAGGGAGAGGGGTCATCCACC